>VXAL01009376.1:106221-140965 GCA_013399475.1 Chauna torquata | reverse complement strand
AAAAAAAAAAAAAGACTGTAGAGAAGGAGAATGAGGGTGTGATAATAACGAGCTGTGCGCATCCTCCATCCTTAGTGCTGACATGCAGGGGGAGGGATGCCACAGAAACCCTGTTTTCAGTAGAAAGACAGGAAACTCTCTTTACAAGCTGCATCTAACAATGTCATAGCCCCCTTTGAGCTATAAATGGATATAGAGAAGGCTCTGTGCTTTTTTGCCGTTCTGGGACAGGCAAACTCCCAAGTAACATCTAGAATAACACTTAGCATTTCTGGCATAACTACGGGCCTTTTTCTGTAGCGGAAGAAGCCATGCTGGCCTACCAGCCCAGAAGGGTTTCTTCTGTGTTTTTGAGGGAGCTTCTCTCAACCTTTTCTATTTTCCTTTGTCTTCCTTTCTTTTCCTTTCATCTCTGAAAAAGGAGCTTGGAGATAGGGGAAAAGAAGGCAATTTAAAGGAGGCTGAACAGTGCTAGCCCAGAACACAAAGGGTGGAGGTGTATCTGTTCACTGCTGGCATGCAGCCATCATGGTTATCAGCTTAATAGCATAACTTAACAGGAAGAATTACACTCGTGACCTTCTGCTCCAACAGCACAAGCTTCTATCACTTGAGCTAAAGGAGAATCTCCATTAGTAGTTGCTCATTGTCACAGGGCACGTATCCCTCTCTTGGGCCAACCACTTATAATGACAAGATATCATAAACACTTGAACAGCTCTGATTTTTGTCCAGTAGAGGGAAGTGGATAGACACAAACACTAACGCAATATGTTTGAGAGAGATATCATCAACATATTAACCGCATCATGCATGATTGGCAAAAGGCGTAACAATTGCAGGAGAAACGTGCATTTCTCACCGCTGCCAAAAACTCAGTATTGACTAGGGATCATTTCCACCAGAACTGCTGCTTCTTGCACTGCCCCTGTTCTCTGAATTACAGCGCTGCCAGAAAAGAGTAATCTGGATCGTAGACCAATTTACCTTGTTGCTGAAAAATAACATGTTGCTTTCAGCAAAGCTCATTAAGTGCAATTTTTTTTTTTTTTTAAATTAGGCTCTTGGGGGAAGAGAACTATTGAGAAATACCTTTAAGTGAGACTGGCAATAAGTTGCATGTCAAAACTAGATGCCTTTTTCCTTGGAAATAGGAATGGAATAGGAAGTTAGGTACTGCCACAGAGCTCCTCCAAAGTGAAAACTCCAAAGCATTTGGATGCTGGATTTCTGAATAGTTTAGTATTGATTGTTATTTCCTAGGTAGTGTGACAAAAGCAAAGTATTTCAGATCTAGCTCTTTTTTAGATTTCCATTTACTCACACTAGTCCACTGTCTGTTCCCTAGGGGAGAAGACTGACAGTTACTGAATTGAGAATTGCCCCTTGTCAGCTTTAGCAGTGCAGGTACTACCTACACAGTAGGGAATAGAGGAAGATTGTTTGTCTGTTTTGGGGTTGTGTTTGGACTATGAGTCCCTTCTAAGAGGGCCTTTAAGGCAAAGACGTACTCTATTCAATAGCAGTGATCATATTGCTGCACCATGGAAACATGACCATCCTTATCAAATATTCCCAAGCATGCTGACAGGCAGTTGTCAGCCCAAGCCTTCTTTGGAAAGCTTTCTCTGTCCCTTGGAGCAGTCCTCTCTTTCTCTTTTAATGCTAAACAGGTCTCCACAAGGTCCACCAGCTCCTTCCTCTCCATTGGGTTAGTTGGACTGTCCAACTTTTAAAGAATGCCAACTGGCTTGCAACCAGCCGTTTATAGAGCAGCTCCTGTTCCAAAGCCGTTTTTCCCCCCCACCAACTTTGGCTATTTCTCCTCTTCATCCTTTTCTGTACAGAACTCTGAAGTCCCTGCAGAGGTTTCATAACATCCTGAAGCCTTCATCAAATGGTAAATTGGTATTCTGTTAGGCTGTCAAAAAGGATTAGAAGGAGGGATCTATTCTTCTTCTTATTCTCATTCTTTAATGACAAGTTACATTGCCAGCCTGTCCACTAAATCACATTAGGCAAGGACTAATTTACCTCTTCATACCAAAGTAGAGGGAAGCCAGAAAAATATTCTCCCACTTAAGACATCCTTTGAGAATTCAGATAATTCCTGTGCTACCGTAATTTTATTTTAAAAGAGGTAGCACTTTATTAGCACTAAAATGGATGTGGACCCCCGCAAACTGCTTTTTTCCATCTGTTTTGGAAGTGTAAATACACTCGGTTTAAGTAATAGTGAAGTTTTAAAACAACCAATATTTGAGAAACTCATCAAAATCGTGAGCAGTTAAGGTTTTGACACATACATTTTCATTGACAAATTTTCAACAAGTTTTCTCAATCTTATTCACATTCTGTATCAGAAATCATCTCTTTCATCCTCTCAAAAGGAGTTTGAGTTTAGCTGGAAATTGAAGATGCTATATTTTCCAGCACTGCTTTCACCTGTACATACATGTAGATCTCGCGTTGCAGCCGGTATCACTGCCCATGGATGTAAACATTAGGACTGATCTATACATTTTCTAAGACATAGTCCTTACAGCAGGAAAAAATGTCCATTATAACATCAGAAACCTGATTCTAAAGCCAGTATTAGCTGAGGATGAACTACTTCCCCATGTGTAGGGGCATGCCTGAACTTCAAGTGAGGGAGGGGAAGATGCCTTGAAAAGAGGGAGGGGGAAAAAAAAAAAATCCACTACTGACTTAATTCACCCAAAAATTCAGCCTATGTGCCTCCTGCTTCCATGTTTGGAGTGCTGGCACAAAAGACATGGTTAATGATGCTCTTTGCATTTTGCCATTATGATGATGTATGTAATGATGGGACAGATTAGGTTAATTGTGAGAGTATGATTGGCAAACGTAACTGAATAGCAGACAGTCATGATTGCGCTATCTAAATACAGAGCTAAAAGAGTTCAACGAGTGTTAATGCTGTGCTGCATCCTGCAAGACCAGAATGAATGCCACGCAATTCCAAGTATAAGAAATTCTGCATAAATAGGACATTCAATTATTTATGAATAGGCTGTAAGTCAGTGATTAATTAGCATTTTAAATATGGTTGATTAACACATTAACCCTATTTTATGAAAACTCTTTTAAAAGATACATATTACATGTGCTTCCATTTGATTTTCACATTTCTGATGTCTTTCATCTGTTAGATTACTGTGTCCTATAAGACTTTCTAGAATGTTTAATTATTTACTTTACAAATGCAGTATGTTATAATGATATTTGTAAAGAAAAAGCTAGGATAATGAACATACAATACAGTATTAGCAGCTTCCCCAACTGTTGACAGGAGGTTAGGGGGGTATGGGTGGAGGAAGAAAGAAAATCAGAACAAGATAATAATGTTGCACTAGATGTATACAAGTGAATATGCAATAAGCTTTGGGAATAGTGTACAAAAGCAGTAACATAATTTAGCATTCTGTATGAAAGAACTATCTGAGGTGCTTTTGTCTGTATTGAAGGCAATGTTTGGAAGCCTTCACTGGAAAGCAGAATATAACCTAGAAACTGTTTGCATTATCAGTTACAGAAGAAAACATTTACTTGTTTTAATAACCAGTTATTTATTTCTATTATTAATTATTCATCCATCTCTCAGCGATTACTAGCATACTAGCTGCTACTGTACCAAGGGCTGGGAGTTTACGTGCCAGACCTAGCAGAGAAGTTTCTGATATGTGAACATATTTAGACCTTACAAATAGAAGGGAAAGAAGGCAGAGCCCCCCCACTACAGTACTCAGTTCATTTTAAGCTATTTGTTTCTGTGCAGATTGATCAAGTTCAATTTGTTGTAGGCATCCAAACACCACGAGATACCTCTTCTCTGTACGTTTGGCCAGCAACCTACATACTGTTCTCATCAAATAAAGTGGAATTGTGCCGGCAGTGAAGATGTCAGAATTGGCCTCTCTTTGGAGGCCTCATCTTGAGACATACCAAATATCTTCAGCATTTAGAGCACTCAGCACCTCATAAGGGTCCGAATGCAAGCTCTTGCCTGCTCCTCTGGAGTTATCACAACAATCAATACGCTTACATGAAGGCATATGCTTGAATACCTTGTATAATTGGATCTGTCCCGCTCTCTGCAAAAAGACAATAGTAATTGGTAGCATTAGAGTTGACTGTTTTCCCCCTATGTTGAAGAGAAAAAAGCCCTGCAAAGATCACTTCAAACTGTGCTTGATATTTTCCAAAGCTTAAGCTGGGTGTAAAACACAACATGGTACCAAAAATCAGTCAACCAGCTGTTCAGCTGAAAAATAGCTTATTAGCAGGAGAATCATTAAGGTACAATATAGATTTACTGTAACTGAAAGGTAATTGAAAAAGGTTGCAATTGACAGTTTTTACCTATCTTAATCAGTGAGATTATTTGTCTGCAGTATACTTTTTGTAACAAGCAAGTTGTTAATGTCACTGTCATGCTACTCAAGTCTAAGGGCCTGATTCTTCTCCAGAAACTTCTCCTTTTCAGTAATGTTATTTTGCCATCAAATCTATCCATAACCTTCATAGCATTGTCTTTCCTGTCTGAAAAGCCAGGTAATTAAATCTTTAATTTGCTTACTTTTACTTTATGCTTGGAAGTACAGGCTAAACTATCTCATTTCTTCACTAGAAGGTTATGTCCGTAAAAAGATGGGAATTGAGTATCTGGACAAGATACATGGGTTCCATGCGTGAGGGGACTATATGCAAGGGTATGTGATTACCATATATCAGGAGACTCGTGGAGTAGGTTCAGTGAAGTCATTATGATGATATCATTGCTGGTAGCTGTTACTCTATATTACTAGTGGCCATTACGGTAATCTAAATGGACATTGGGAGGAGATTATGGTGAAAGGTGCTAATGGCTTGCACATTAGAGGTCATTAACATATAGGCACCCAGGATGAAAGTCTATGTACAAAGAGTTAAATAAATTGTGCAGCAGCTTCCCCCAGGGAGTCATTAAAGGTATTATGCAAGTTTTAGCACTCTTCTTTATCTGGGCTATTAGACCTTTCAAACTAGGAGGTCTAAAGGAAGAGCTTCTGAGTAGTGGTTTTCCCAGGTGTAAAATCAAGCCTGTGAGTTGGGGCTGGGAGGTGGTGGGTGAGACTGGAAGACAATGGATAGTTTAAGCAGGTAAATCTGTCGGATTTGTCTAAATGTTGGAGAAAAATACTATTAAGCGTGTGCAGATTTTGTGTTCTAGGACAGAAGGGTGCGTCTTTTAGGGCTGTACTTTGGAATACAATCAAAAAGCCCACCTCATCTTGAGCTGAAAAGTTTGCCGTATTATTGCAATATTTTGTTTCACTGTCTATTTTCTTAATCTAGTGGAGTAGCAATATGCAGAGTGCAAGTATACTAGTGATGTAAGTATCAGCTATCATAAAGATTTTCTGATGCTATTGATGTAAAACATTAGGCATTGCCAAAACCCTACTGTTTTTGCTCCCCGGCTTGAATAATAATAGAAGACAGGAATAAGTAGAAAAGGGAAATAAATTCTTCCTCTCAGCTGAGGCTGTCTTTGCAGAGATGTGTTTTCTTCCTCTAGTCTGCCTCCAGAGCTGAGAGTAAAAGTAATTCAGAAACTTCAGCTAGCACACAAGGCAGCAGCCCAGCTCTGCTGGGGGAAAGATCCACCTCACCACACAGTAGTGATGCTCTCTGTTTGTTACAACAAACATAGGTTGGAGCTTGTTTTCAGGACTTCCCATTCATGGCCAACCAAGAGATACATGCAACAGCTGCAGTATGTCTTTACAGCATCTGATCAAACTTGAGTAAACCAAGAGTAAGGGATTTTGTATGAACTATCTGTCTTAAGATATATGGCTGGGTCCAATCTGTCTCTCTGCAGAAAGTCTTCCAACCCTTAGGTTTGTAAAAAGTCTTTCTAGTAGAAGAAAGTAAGTCATTATTGAATATAAGCAAATATAACCAGAACAAAACCAAAGAGTGAGGTGGTGGAGCGCTAAAACAGAGCACTGTAGTTAGGGATAAGAAATAATTTCCATTTTAGGTAATCCTGTATGAATCTTGAGCTATGGTTAAACATACTTTCAAGTACCTACCACAGATGTCCCAGAATCCTGGTCCCGAATCCTCTGTACAAGTCTTGGGGTACGTAGCTAGAGGATGACTGGCTCCAGTCTTGCACAAGGGATTGGGTTTCCCTCCCAGCATAGGATGGGCCTGGGAGCTTGTTTACACTAAGTCTTATGCTGAAACAAAGTGAGGATGTTGCTGAAGTGCACACATCGGTCCAGAAAGGTTTATTGCCCAGTTTAGGCACGGACTTATATGGTTTAACGCAACTGTGTGATTAAGGCAGAGACTGGAGCGGAAGAGGACAGAAGAAGAATGTTTCCACAGATGTTTTATTGAGGGCTCATAGTAGCAAAAGGGAAATAATTTGGGTTTTGTCCTACAACATCTTTAGTCTTCAAAGGCTGCAAATCGTATAATGAATTGACAGGTAGAAAACAGGCAGTACAGAAGTTAATTCACTGAGGACTACAATTGCTGTGCCTGTGCCCTCAGTGCCTGTTACAGTCCTAATCCAAAGTCAGTTGAAGCCAATCGATCAGGCCCTAATTGCACACTGATTAGTATCGCTGTGCTTGGCAGCATAGTAAATCTTTAAGAATTAGGAGTCACTGTATATTTTGGAGTAGTTCTTTTCACCATTAGGTGTGACTGATAACTTGTAGTGGGATTTAAACACAAATATCATATTATTGTGGGACAACACTATGTAATTGTTGCCAAGATAATAGATGAAATAGCTCAACTTCCATTGGAAAAGTTTCAAAGGTTGAAAAGTTTCAGACAGGCATTTTTGCAGGTGTAATGAAAGGATCAGCATGTATTTCCCCCAAAGGCTTTCATTTTTCATTTTCATCCTTAAGAGAAGCCAGTGGCACTTCCTGAGTATTGTCATTGACTAAGGCACAAAGAAGGAGAAAAAAGAAACAATTGATTAAAAAAAAAAAAGAAAAAGAAAAAAAAGAAAAAGTGAATCAAAACATGACTTCTTGTTTTCAAGAAGAAGGGCCAACTTTTACTTTATAGTAACAGCTTTGAGATCAGCAGCTGTGGGATTACATGGCAGAGGTTTGTAAAAAAAAAAAATCAATAACTGCTGCTGTTTGGAGAGAGGGAAAGAAAGGACAGCTAACTAGACCAGATTGTAACAGTTCTGCAAGCAGTCACAATGCTCACCTTACAACAGCGCAGCCCTGCAAATTATTAAATAATAAATCACAAAGTTGAACAGTCTTGGGTGGACAGAATGCGTTTGACTGTAAAGCAGACAGAGGCCTATGAATTATTCACATTTCAAGCAAAGATAAAACAAGCAGAGAAGAAATGAGAAGAATTCTTCCAAACAGGTTCTCCTGTACTGAAATATACCTTTTGATTACTGATACATATTTGGGGATTCAACCGGTCAAAGTCATGCCAGAACTAAGAAGAAGGAGACAACTGCAACCTAGGTTTAGTGCTATGGGAAAATCCTGGCATTAATAAGTAACTTCAGAAGTAATGTGCCTGTGAAATAACATTTTGCAACATTAGTATGTTAGCAATTAAGGGGAAAAAATATATCTCAGAGAATAATTGTCATAGAAGTGTCAAGATCTCAAGTATTTATCTTTAATTTAGTGAGTTAAAACTTTGTAAGAGCTTATTTTAATCAGAATGGGAAGCTGGAAGCTGAAAATCTGCTTATGAAAATGGTAGGAATCTTATGTTTTGAAAATTTTAAGCATCTGACTTAGCTGAAATGAGAGGAAAAGAGTTAAAGGTGATCTCGCTATAAAGACAAGACAGAAATGCATCTCCATTCTGGACTGTGAGTTTTTATTACTGGTTTATAGCATTTATGTTATTTGAACATAGCTAATGTGTATGACTTACAGAGGAAACAAAATCAATCAAAACACTCGTTTCCCTTTGAAGTCGCCTTTTTTTTTTTTTTTTTTTTCCTTTCCCCCCAGCAGAATTTCAGGCTTGCTTACACGGGTGCACGGATATAGCAGGAGAAAATAGGTTGGACCAAATCCTGCTGACACCCTCTGAGGCCAATGTATAACACTGTTGTTGGGGCTGTATTGCTGACCTGACTCCAGAATCTGATCCATTCCATGTTCCTAGAGAGATAAATGGTTAAGGAAAGGCTTTTTTCCAGCAGATCTGCGTGGTTCAATGACAATCTTTGTTTTACGGTCACTCTCTTCAGAATACACAGTAGTGATGCCTTCTTTATGATGACCAGTATGGTTTCCTGAAGGATGGAAACATAATGCTGATGAGTCCAACACTGTCTGAAGCTACGGAAAGCCACCTCTCCTTAATTCCTTGCTTCCTGAAGACCAAGTCTGTGAACAAATCTAATTTTGTGGGAACCTGTCCCATGACTGATTTGTGTTACCGCGTTTAATCTCAGTGGTGGAGCTGGTGTGCCTCATCTTTCCATCTGAGTGTTACTGACAGCTGTATTTTTGTAATGGGAAGTGCAATGAAGAAGAAAAGGGAGGAGGACATAACTCAAGGGAAGACATAACTAATCCTGCTGAAGGCCCCTGTATGAATGCACTCGGCTCCCACTGACTGGGTGGAAACTTGCATATTCCATCTAACTGGAAGCAAATGCTCTCAGTTTGCTTAGCAGCAGCTTCTCCAGCATCTGGGCCTGTGAGAGTTTCCCATAAACGTGTGGCCTGATAAGGACCACAGTCGCTTTACTAGCCTAGTTGCCGCGATCTGCGAGCACAGACAAGAAGCAGCCCATGCCAGCTCCGGAGGACAGGAAGTCTGGTTTGGGGCACGAAGGCACGGCCTCCCTCCCCACACCTCCTCCAGAGTCAGTCCCCTAATGCATGCTTATTCCTGACCTGCAGCTGGTCCTTTTGTCTGAAATACATGGAATTGTTGAGGTCAGCCTTCCCTGTCTCCTGATTTCCCACACTTTAGGAACGTCAATGCCTACCAGCCCATGCCGCAGCAAGGGCTGCTTCCGAGCCTCGCTCCTTTCCTCCCAGCTCCGTATCTCGCCCAGCTTTTCCCTGCAGTCAGCTGGGAGCCTCCTCGTCCTGCTCCCAGCTGCCTTCACTTCTGAACCCAGTGTCCTCTTCTGTTCGCATGTGCTTTTCCCTGAGACAGAGGGTTATGGAGCCAGCTATGAGCTGATTGTTTTACAGAGGAGGAGTGCAGTAAGACCAGGGAACAAGGCATGAAATGTAATTCAGAGGAGGTTTGGCAGAGATTCAGATGATCAGCAATAATACAGGGGTAAAAGTGAAGTCCAGCAGAGTTTTAAAGGTGTAGACAAGAGGCTTCAACCTGATAAGACAAATTTAAAATGGTAAATAAAAGCAATTTAAATGGCCAATGTAGCCAGCTGAGAGAAGGCTTTACTCCAGTGGTTTGTATAGGTTGCAGAAGATGGATGAGTTGACATGAGCAACTTTAGCAACTGAGATGACAGGAGGCCTGAAGCAGTTCTGGCTGAAGAGCAGGCAACCTTTTAGATATTTTAAGCAGTGCGGGACACAGCACATCTGACTGAAGGGTGCTGGTGCGTCCGTGTAGCACCAGAAAATTCATTCTGGTGTATCAGAGCTAAGCAAGCATTTTGCTGGTGGCCATTTACCAGCAGCCAGGAAGTTACACATCACGTAGCTACTTCATTAAGCATCTAATATGTGGGTTCAGGTTTTAGAAATGAGCTTGCAGGTTTTTTTTATTGAAACT
Source organism: Chauna torquata (assembly GCA_013399475.1). Classification (NCBI taxonomy): domain Eukaryota; kingdom Metazoa; phylum Chordata; class Aves; order Anseriformes; family Anhimidae; genus Chauna; species Chauna torquata. The sequence continues at coordinate 131,179 of VXAL01009376.1, read as the reverse complement.
TTAGTTCTTATAAGTTATAGAGTCTTAAACAGCAGGATAGTCACTGGAAAGCATCAGATTAACCAGAGGATATACTGTTCTGGTATCATCTAAACATTTCAGGTGGACAACTGACATCTTTAGTGGCAACTGAAGTTGAAGAAGTTTCTGTACATGGGGCAGCATAAGCGTAACCTGTACTTACCTGCCTTTTATTCTGAGCCTGCCATGGCAGCAGAAATTTTCAACCTTGCTTTAAGTTGTTTGCCAAAGAAACAGAATCCAGCCTTTATGTAGAAGGTGGCATCAAAAGTGATTTTTTCCTTTATAAGTGCTTAGGACAGAAGGATGCTCTTTTTCTTTTGGAAAAGTCAAAGTAGTTCTAAGTAGTCAAAGTAGTAGTAGTAGACTTCTGTGTAGATGTGGCAGTGATACCGATGTATAGGATCAGGCTCACACAAATCAGAAAAAAGAGCAATTTGTGCTTATGTTTCACTCTGTATATTCAGTATTAAAGCATGTTAAAATACCATCTTATAGATTACAGTATACGTAGTATTAAGATTTAGGCAGCAGAAGGATGTTTGTACTGTTGCTTTTTTTCAGTAAAATGAAAGAACTTGACCGAAGATATTTTATATANTGTTGTTGTAGCATCAGGTCTCTAATACACATATGCATCTTTAAGAGCATATTTTATTCTTGTTTCCTCTGCGTCCTCGTTTAATTGGATGTTGCTAGTAGGTATTTTCTGTCTTTGGGGTATTATGCAGAGAAGCTGCCAGCAAAGTAAGCTTTGGCTATGCTGAAGCAGGAACTACCTGGTAAAAAAAGATGGAACTTTTTTTTGAAGGACAAAATGAAACATTTTAAAACAGTGAGTACCTGCATAATGGACTCTGGTGAGTACTATCAATTAAAGAGTTGTGAAGTGGATATAAGGGAGATTATTTATAATACTGTTATATAATGGTTGAGATGGACTGCGCTGGAGAAATTAACATGACAGAGGGATGGAAATCATATTAGAATTTGGACTTTCTTGAAAGTTGATGAAACTACATAAAAAATACCATTCAGAATAAACACTAATGATAGCCTTTTTATTGATGTTTAATTCAGAAAAGAAGTTAATGCATGCCTTGAAAAGCAAAGAAGGACTTCTTTATGCTTAATAATTTGCTTAAACTGAATTTCATACAGAAAATTAATTTGCTCTTAACAACTAGATGACTTTCTAAAAGGGAAAAAAAGTTATAGTATTAGAGCTCTTCAGTACGTTTGAAATACTAAGAGCTGACTGGATGAATACATTTAGAAACTTTTGGGTGAACATGATGTTTTTTCCCCTTGCTTTTTGGAAATGCAGTTTGCTTTTGGCCATCCTGAGAAGGTCAGAGGCCACTTGAGCTGTGCGCATGTCCTTGATATGGAAAAGGTTGGCAGAGATCTCACAACCCTCACAGAGCACAAAACACAGGTTCTCTTGTAATCCCCCAAATCTGCTGTTCTCCACAGTACACTCCACATTTATTCAAGTCAATAAATGCAAAATTTTTAGAGTGCTAACTTACCCCAAATCTGTGGTTAGATTCTGTTGCTGAATCAAGTCAAGTATTCTGTGACAGTTTTATCCACAATAACATTGCTCACGCATCCTCGCAAAGCTCTTCTGCAACATGGCTGCCTGCATCACTGCAAAGAGCAGGGAATCAGATAATTACAATAAATTCTCCAGCTTAATATGGTAGCCATAAGTAAAACTGAAAGATCTGAATTAAGAATTAGGAGGAGCGAACAGGAAAATAAAAGAGGAAAATGATGTAATTCCCTGGCACCTAAAGATGTCCTGTTTTTACTACTTTGGAAACGATGTTATTTTCTTTTGGCAAACAAAGGTATCTGTATTCTTCCTGGGAAGCACAGGTACTCTGCTTTGCTAACACCTCTAATGCTGCTTTCTTCAAAGCCTCTGTAGCGAGTGGGCTGGCACGCGCTGCTGCCTGAGCCTGGATGCGCACCCGCCTGCTTCCACTGCTCACCGTGGTCATGGAGGGATTCTTTTTAAAATTAAAAATGTGGTTTGGGGTCAGGTCCAGTGTTTTGGTTGATTCAAAACAAAGCTTTTTACTTCTTTTGGATGAGCTATGCAGCGCTGGTATGTTTCCTTTTAATTTAGATCTATGCACTTAAATGAGAACGAGTTACCTTGGAACTGTCAGATTTTTATTTCAAAGTGTCAGCTATTTTAACATTTGTTAAATATGCTTTCTTTCCTCGTTTAACTGTGGGATCAAACTGTTCATTAGTAATTTTGGTTTCTCCAAAACATGTTGGTTGGGGTTTTTTTTTTTGGCATTTATTATTAAAGTAGTCCACTTTTGTATGTGAGCTGTTAAAACTGAATTTCTGTGATATGAAAAGCAAAAGTGTCTAGCAACACAAAAATGTAAGTTTGAGCTTTTTAGATAGGAAATACTTTATGGTAATGAACCTGAAGGAGTCCCATCAGTGGCAGGGGAGGAAAAGGGTGGTTGCCTGATAATCTCTTGCAGCTGAGACTAATGAAACAGTTCATCTTGTGATACAACTTTATTGCTGCATTTTAAGGTCTATATTTGAGAAGTGTGGTTGGTTTTCTGAGCACTGAATCATTCTAGAGATCTGAAGCATTTTCTGTTCAAATCATTTTCGTATATGGCTTTATCCCAAACACTGTCTTGTTGAAAGACGCTTCCCATTGACTCCTGGGCTTTGGACTAGGCATATAATGTTGTGGTAAGTGCCAGTTCCACTTTCAAACAGTGTGTGGAGGGATAGTCTTTTTTGAATCCATTGTCTTTAATTCTCAATTTGTCTTTAATTAGCAAAATGAACCAAAATAAAGATGCTTTCCATTCGTGACTTCTATTTGAGAGAACTGCTAAATAATTTGACATGAAAGCGGTTATAGAAACTGGCTTACATTTATTTGAATCATCTGCCTTCAAGGAGCTATCAAACAAGTTCGTAGCTGTGTTACAACGAGCCCCAAGTTCTAATTAGCGAAAGTAACCTGACACATACGCTTCCTCTTACCGCCTTTTAAGCCATTTTCTTTTGAATCTTTTGGAAGCACTAGGGAGCAGGCCTGCAAGAATTAATAATGTTATTGCAGTGTGTCATCCTGGAGTCATTTTAGTGATGTGTGTGTTCCAACACTAACCTTTGGGGTTATTATTAAGTCCTGCCACAGCAGGAGCAGAAGTAAAGAAGCAATTATATGCATGATTAGTTTGTCAGTTTTCCAGAAATTTTTTGGACCACTGTTCATCCTGCCGGGGTCGTTGCGATGAGGATTTAACACTAAGTTTTGGGCTGATAGCGTGCATGTTGCTGTTGGGCTGGGTTCCCCCTAGTTGTCAGTGCCAGGAGAACCAAGATAACAAAGTTAACAAAGTCATGGAAAGCAAAACGTGCTCTGAGCCTCACTAGACAAATCTGAAAGGAGGTAAATGTGTTATTTCGTGGAAGGTTACACTGAACACCTGTGAGTTCTCATTCAGGAGAAGAACAAGGTCTCAAAAAAAGAGTTATGAAAAATAGTTTCTTTTCAGCCAAATACAAGGGCTGGACAAATTTTCATCAGATTTAATTGAGCTGCACTAACCTGGAGCCTTCTGGCTTCTTACTTCTGCTCTCGTTCTCAAAATAGCTGCTTTGTGCCATTCAGAAACTATAAACACGACCTACAATAGCCTTGGTAAAAAATGTTCAGTCGAGTTACCATTTCCTATACGGTGTGATGTTTGCACAGCAGACAGTGAGGGAGATCAATTAAGCCACGAGGCATAACAATGCTAACTCTCCCCTATCCCCATGCACCCAACGTAGAGGCTATGCAGAAGAAATACAGAGCCTTGCCTTTGTGGCACTGTGAATTTTCTGCATGCACGTTCTTTTGCCATTTCATGGATTTATTTTCTCCTCTTGGTAGAAGCCCCCATTAAAAACCATATCATGAAATCAGATTTCTCTGGGCTCTCCCAGCCACGAGTTTTGCTTAGGTGTCAAAGAAATGAATTGTCTGTCTGGCTCAGAAACAAACTTCCCTCTCTTCTTTCTGGGAGGAGGGCAGGCCAAGCTCATAAACAGTTTTCGTTAGTTTTTGATTTTTTCCACTAAATGTAGACAAGACGGGCCTTCAGATGTGTAAAAATATAAAATATATTGTTTTAACACTGATGTTCAAAACAAATCTTTAGACATCACCACCATAATGTAGAACTGGACTATCCGAATGAAGACAAAATAGCAGAATAGATGGGCGTATCCTTGTGGAGACCCGAGCGGACAGGCTGAGCCGGCCATCAGGTGTTCAGCAAAGCATGGGGAGCTCAGGACAGTATCAGCTGTCTCCTGGGCTGCTCAGAGTTTACAAGGTTTATTGACAGTATTTATGGAACAGGAACTGTTCACTGCTGAAAAGGGAGAAGGTAGGTTAACAATGTGCAAGTAGATCTGCCTTTATGATGATGATAAATTATTGCTTGTAGGTTACAATGAAGATATTGTAATGTCCATCCTAATGGTTAGTGTAATGTTACTTACAAAGAAAATCAATAGAAGTGTTTTAAAATCTCAAGATGTGATTTTTTTTTTTGTAAAGCCACTAAAACTGGCCAAACTTGCTGAGTTGAACCATACGTCAACAAACAAATGCTCCTGATTCCAACCGTTGTTTTTATTCTCTGAAAAATGGATGGTTTCATCACAGAATTTGTTGGGTCACCTTAACAAAAATTCCCAGTTGATCCATAACACAGCAACTGATGGATTTACAACAAAATCCATATCCGTTATTTTACGTACATTTTGTTGCTTAAAAAGAATATCTTAATATAACAGCTGATACTTTTTAAATCCACATTGAAACAACTGTTGGATTTTTATACTGTTGTAAAACTCTTTGTAGGGTATTCATAGAAAATGTTTTATTAATTGCCATATGTTTATTGATTTCTCTTTCATGTTGGTTCTTTTGTTCTTTCTTTGTAGTGGCAAAAGATCTTTCTGCATCATCATTTGCAAGTTATCTAAAATGTCAAAGGTGTTCTTTTGAAGTTTATTATAGATCACATGCTGTACAGGCCTTGACTTTGGCATATTTACAAAAAAAAGTACATGCTTTGAAAGCTCAGGAAGAGATTGGGGGGCTGCATTAGTTTTTTTTTTAAAAAAAAAAAAAAGGAAGAATATTTTCCTGATTTTTTTTTTTTAAATTTAAGAGGAATGTATACAATTCTCTGTTAGAAAAACTGATGTGTCAGATAATTGTTGTTTTCTTTTCCCTATCACTCTGTATCTCACGTTAGTATCGTAAAACAGATTGTATGCAATATAGGCTTAATCCTCCTGGCAGGCATGTTACATTAACACTCCATCAGTAGACCAGAGAAACTAAGAAGGGGGAGAGGCAGCACTTACTGTGGTAGGACCATTCCCTTTTTTCCAGTTGAGAATCTGCAAAATTTGGCACTGTGATCCAACCGAATGAACAAAAGCATGTGAAGTCATTTTGTACAGCAACAATGTCTTAATGAGACTGCGTTTCTGAGATGTGTAGGGTTTTGCTGCATTTCCTCTGTGCCGGCTGCTTACAAAGAGCTCCAAGCGTTTGGATGTGGGAGTGGAACAAGTGGCCCAATAAAAAATAAAGTTAATAGTGCCATTCACTGAGTTTTAAGCTAGCTATTGATGTCTAAGTCAGCAGATCTTTTCCTTTTGAAACCAGAAAGTAAGTTTTTTTTTTTTTTTTTTAAAGCATAACCAGGAAAAACCTGTCCTTTGATCTAAAGGTGGTTCAAATGAGATCCACACAGAGTTAATGCCCAAGCATGTCAAACTTTTTTTTTTTACTTAGGAGAGAACCAAGTTCTGCTACTTTGGTTGTCTGAAAATCTCCCTGTGAAAGGCTTCTTGAGTAAATGGGCTGCATTAAGTCATGGATCAGTGCTGCCTGCTACCCCTAGTGCATGTGAACTGCTAAGATCTGGAGTAGAGAGAGGGATTTTTTTTTTTTTTTTTTTTTTATGATAATTAATATTTAGAAGCCTAACACTGCAAGTGAAGGCTATGCAGTCTGGGGTATGTGCAGAGCTGTCAAAGCAGGGACCCAAGGAGGAGGTTGGTTAATATGGGATGCTGACGTACAGGGACATGGGCACAGTGGCAGCAGGATTCCCCCCTCACTTAAAGTACTTCCACTGAAATCAGAGGAGTTAGACCCGATTTGGACTAACCTGAGATCAGTTAATCTGTACGTGCTTAAGGAGAGATGTTTTATATGGTAAAGGAGTAAGCTATGGCATCATGAGCCACCTTTCTGGCTCTTCTGACACCTCATGTTGTTGCTTCATAGCTCAACCTGTGGAAAAGCTCAGTTGAGACACTGTCCTAGGTTTCAACAGCAGGGAATGCTGTGTTTTGAGTTGCTGCCCTCTCAGATGAGGGAATTCTGTAATAAATAAAGAAATCAGAGCCCTTCTTGATTGGTTTTAATCATTTAAAAATGCTAGTGCTTTTAGGAGTACGCAGGAGCTACAGAGCCTGTTTCTGGGGGCAAATTTCTATGGGGCTTTTTACTTTGTCTTTGCTTAAACTTTTAACCCTGATTTTCACTTGGCATTTTTGTTCCTTTCTGAATGTGCTGATAATTGTCAAGCTAACCTCCCAGACTCCCCAGTCCCAGTATTTCAGTGAAGGGTCATCTCTCTATAAATAATGTTTGTAAAATGATTGCATTGAAAGACCACCTGTATACTTCTGAAAAGAAGTCAGTGAAAATGGTGCTAGAAATCAAAGACAATTAATAGGATCATTAAGACTGATGGATTTTATGGCTGCCTATAAAGATGAAATATAAAACAAAATTACCAGCCTTTTGAATTTAAAAAGAGATCTGGTAGGTGAAGATGAAGCAAAACTGAAACATCTGCTACTTGCAGGTAAGGTTAAAATAATCAACATTTCACCCTCTCACTGAAACAAAAAATTACCTTCACCTGTTGTCATTCTGGCATTCCAAATCTGCTGCTTTGTTGCCAGTTAAATCATTTTCTTACAATTTACTTTGAAGGCAGAAGGATAGACCCTTAAATGGCAGGGGAAAAAGCTGATGATGCAACTGTACTTAGGGTGAATAAATGCGCTTTTGCACCAAGGTGCTATCTGCAGGCTTAGAAGGCAGAATTTTTTTCTGAAATAGGAGAAAGCGTTTCTGAAATTTCTATGGGGGAAAATCAACCCCGGAGGCAGGATGAGGCCCATGTGTGATGCACATCCCTCATGACCCTGCCTGGGGATGCTTCGGTGCCTGGGGTTTGTGCTTGCATTTCAGGAGGAGTTGAATGTTGGCTGCCCTGAACAAAATAGAGCTGAAATCTGTCCACAGTTCTGTGTCAAGGTGCTGGTACCTGAATCTCAGGGCAAACAAACTCACTTCTAGCTCTAAAAAATAGAAACAGAAGGAAAGTTTGACCTATTTAAAAAGGTTGAATGAAAATAAAAACAATTGTCATGTTGTATTAAATGTCATCAGAGTATGGAATGAGGGAATTAAGGGATTTGAGGGTTTTTCTTCTTCCCAGTGTTGATTTTTCCAGTGATTTTAGGGGGGTTTCTGGAGCCAAAGACAGAGTGGGAGGGGAGCGTGGCAGGGGCAGCACCATTTCTGATCGGCACATGCGCGGGGAGGACAACAACAGCATGCGGCCTCGTGCCCTCCGCATTGGCAAGGCTGTCGTTTTGATCCGCCGGCCCGCCTCGTGTAACGCTCATCATCTCCAGGCACTTCGTGCCGCAGCCACACAGAAAACCCCATCTGCTCCGCTTAATGATTTCTGTTTGATGAATTTTTCTGTATTCATAAAGGGAGATGCTGTCACCAGGGACAGCCTCCAGCACACCCACCCCTACAATCTTTATCAAGCTCCCAGCCATAATCATTCAGGCTCAGCTCCTAATATAGCGCAAGCCCTGCAGAATCGGGGGCTTTGCTCGCAGCCAGCTTCTGATTCCTTCATAAACTGTAATTCTGATGCTGCGGGTTTAATTAAGTACGTGGCAGTTAATCAGCCACTGAAAACAGGGGCCTCCGCTGGGGAATCACCTGTGTGAGAGCAGTCCAGGCGTGGAGGGGCTCCCTTGAAACTCCAGCGCTCAGGCTTCCACGGTGAAACGGAAAGAAAGTTATCAAATAAAATCTGTTTGCTTGTGGCTGTACTGTGACAGCTTTGTTAGTCCTAACAGATGACAAGGATTATTCAATCAATATAGATTTACCCTGAGAGTTTTGCTGTTTTCAGGCACCTCCAGGAAAATGACAGCCATTAAATATGTACAAAGGCTGGTCCGGGGCCTATGGCCCCTAGCTTTAAGCTGCTGCCTTTTCTGAGTTATGTCAGGATCAATTTTTTCTAATAGATATCACTTATCCTACATGATAATCAGCCTATCATAGTCCATTGATTACATGACAGCGTGATTTAGGTCTGGTCTAGAAGATAAGAAACACAGGGATATCTCTTGCCCGGATGGTTAGGGCATTAAAATCCTGTTCAGATCTTTTCCCTGAAGTTTTACACACTCGGAAGCCAAGGGGGTGTTTTGCCCGGTTCCCATCTCCTGTCCATCACCCTCACTCCCGTGTCACGCCCCAGAACAGGAGGGAGCCACGGCTGAAGACCCGGCTCCACTGTGCTGCTGTCTGGTTTATGGAAGGCAGTGTGAGGCCAGTCCTTCTGGGCCATGCTGGTGCAGCTCCAGTGAGGGCCAGTGCTTCCTGGCGGTGTGAGGGCTCCGCCGGACTTGATCACATCGTGTCTGTGAAGATCCATAGTTTGGGATCGGAGTCAGGTGAAGTCTAGGTGTGCTCAGAGGCTTGCCGGGACTACAGAAACAGCTGCTGTTACAAGCTAAGCATGAGATGACATGTTAGTTTTCTATGACTCCGAATATCATTCTTATTTCCGTTAACCATGGTTTCTTGAGATATCTGGCCATTAGTGCTACTCTGCATATTGTGGTGCTGGGGAGGAGGTTCTCTGTTTTTCAGAAGAGGCTCAAGGAAGGCATTTGTGTCTGAAACGTCAAGAAAGCCATTCCAGTGCTCTCAGCAGATTGAATGCAAGATCACTGGATTCACACTGGCAAAAACTAAGGAGATGCACTCCTTAGCTTATTTGTGAGACTGTTGGAAGGGGTCCTTTAAATTATCGTCTATTTACACACGTTTGTACTTCCCATCAGGGTTGGAATTAATCTTGTATACATTCTTATATAGAGCAGTCTCCTCTATTTAGGTCTGTGGATTATGCTGGCAGTCTTACAGAGGCTTGGCAGAATTCTTCATATAGATATGGCTAAACATGTGATAGTGTTTTTCCTTGTTTCGTTCTGCAAAATCATATATACACATCTGAAACTACACCAGGCAACATTGCTTTTTTCAATAAGTAATTGCTATGGTTGCCACATGGAAGTGATATGAGTCCCAAATGAGAGACAAAGTGTCTGTATGTGTGTGTGAATATATATATATATAAAATCTCTTATAAAATGTGGTTTACTTTGTGAAATTTACTGACAAAGATATAACATAATATGAAAAAGTTTCAGCTCATGAACGTATGTGGATTTGGAGGTTTTGTTGGTCAAATAGACTATTCCTCCATCCAGTAGTATTTTGTTTCTAACTTACATAGAGGAATACTTAACAGAAACAGAAGTAGACATAAACTACAAATACAGCAGTTTAGGTGCCTTCTTTTCTGTTTCATTTGGGATGTGATATGCTACAGTTGTCCTTCAATGTACTGTAAAATCTTGGTTTTCCTACACAGGGCTTTGTACTCTTGATTTTTCAAAGAGAACCACAAAAGCAGTACCATGTGCATTTCAGATATTTCTGGCTACCAAGTCTCGAGACATAGTGAGATAGCATAGCAACCTTCTGCTTCCTGACCACATAAAAAAAATAATATATAGACCTGTCTACTTTGCTTATATTTCAGTATGCTTCTGTTAAGGTTTCTAACTCATTGTTCATTCGGATACCAAACTGACAGTACAGTAATTTTCAGAGCAAAATAAAAAGTTTTATATCCAGATGTGTAGTTAAAATAGCTACCAGATCCATTCGTCATTATTGCTTTTTGTATACAGTCTGGTCTTATATTCCTTCATCTTTCAATCGGTGCTTTTAACCCAGGGTGCAATAGTGTGAATTCTTTACTGACAATTTTATTATGACTATAGATCAAATGTATATGGGAACTTAGTTTAGTTGTTTTTTTTTTTTTTAAAGTGTTTTCCCCACCATCACCACAAAACAATTTGTAAACATAGCAGAGCTCTGGTTTCAAAAAAGAGGAGGTGAATAGATTTATTTTACTATGTTAAAGAGTGTGCCAGTGTTCACTGGGGAACCTCTTGTTTCTCTTTCAAGGCCCAGTTAACTTTATTTTTCTGTAGCTTTTACTCCCATTTGTTATGTATTTATATTGAAATTATAAAAAGAAAAAAAGGAAAAAAAAAAGATCAAGATGTTAGATTGCATCAGCCTATGGGAGTAGATAGAATTGTGCTATGTTAAACTATCAATGTCTAAGTAGAAATACTAAAGAAAATGATGCTACTATATGTTCCAGCTATCAAACAAATCAAATCTATGTTTCATGTGAGAAAATACAATGAAGTCCCAATATTATGGGGAAAAAGGCATTTTTGTTTCACTAAGGTGTACATGTTAAATAATCAAAGGATTCAACATGACAATATGGTTATAGATAGTTATCTTAAGTGCCTTCTGTGGTGAGGAACCGAAATTAAGAACTTGAACAAAACATGATACATGAAAGCGCAGGTTCTACAAACACTGGGTTGCTTATTAAAACTACTTTGATCCCTCGTTTCTTTGATATCCTAGGTCTTATAAAGAATTCACTTTCAGGGGTAAATATAGGTAGTTCAGAGAGACTTTATGACATACTGTACATACTGCTCTTCTAGAGACAGTTTTTAATTACTTAAGGAAAAAAAATCCAGCAAGAGAAAAATGCTGATAGAGTCACTATCAACTGAAGTTCATTTCTAACTGCTGATTATTTTGGTGTAACCTATTTGAATAATGCTGTTCTTGGAAGCAGGTCAGGCTTGTGAATCTGAACAGATCTGCTAATGTTCCAGGTTAGCAGGATGAGATGTGGGTTCCCGCAGCGCATGGGGTGTATGCTTGTCCCTAAAGGGATCGTGTATTTGCTTGCTTCCATGAAAATTACCCAGGCACCAGCCAGAATAGCTGGGTTTTTGCTGCCGTTCACTACCTTGGTTCCCTGAGCAGGACTGCAGGGAATTCTCAGAGAAGAGAAGAATCAATATTAATAACGTTTATTCTCTTTTTCAAATCACTTTGAGACCTTGCTTTCTAGTCACTGAGGCTTGCGTGAGAGTGGAGATGGTTCCAATCAAAATATAGCACGCTATTTTCAAATTCACTGCTCCAGTTTTTACCTTTATTCTTTAAAACTACTGGCAACAAATATCCAGAGCAATGCTATAAATCCTGCAGAGATTCTTGTGTTTCAGAAATATGGGTTCGGATCTTAACTTTTTTGTTGATGCTTTTCCGGGTAATGGGTAGATCCTGAGCCTGGTGCTGTGATGTGATGTTGTGGGGAAAAAAGACTTTTTGTGTGACTGTGAAACGTACTCTAAACACAAATAAAATGCATGTGGCCTGAAGCTGGTTGCTGAAGATACGTTGCTGTCAGACCAAGGCTTTGATGCAAAGTGCACTCGTATTTTGACTTGCATTTTTTTTTCAGCTTTGAAATATGACTGGACACTCACTGGTTTTGGGGGGTCAAAAACCTCAAAATCTTTGCTACATCAAGAATAGCACAAAATATTAATCTGTTACATAAGAATTTTCCAAATGAAAAAAAAGTACCAACCAAAAGGAAATGTGAAATCTCTAGAATGTACGCACCTGAAAATCCTTGAGCAGTTTTATTGGATTGGTTATGTTTATTTTACGGCTTCTCTTCTTTTTCAACAAACATCTTACAACTAAAAACTTAAAAAAAAAACCTTCAGATTCCAGGCAAAAGTATTTTTTAATCATAAAAATGGACTTACTGTCAGGCAGACTTCTACTATCAGAAAATTGCCATATTACCAGAGCTGGTTCATTCTGTAAATGGTACCATTGTACTCCTGAATGCTTTTTTCCTCCTCTCATTATAGAATCTTTATTATACTAGTTGTCTTCTACCAGAATTAACAGNAATAATGAACAGATATTGAACATACTCTGGAAGCTGTTTTATGTTTCCATGAACCAAATAGATCCCACAGTATGTGTTCACTTGTGATTTCTTTACAAGGCAGAACTCTGATTCCTTTTCTGTAATTGCCATTTAACATCGGGGAGCTGAAAGGGAGTCTCTGGTGGCAACAGCACACCTACGGCATCCAATTAAGCAGTTCTAATTCATCCATGTGCACCAGTTACACACGGGTTCGGTGAGTGTGCAAATCTACACACACACGCTTGGCGAGCTAGGTGTTTGCATATCAAGTATCGGCTCTCGGAGACTGCAGTAGCTCTGTGAAATGCCCATGCATGCAAGTGCATCCCTACAGAAGATGATTATCTTTAGCCTTAATCTGCACTTGAAAAATAAGGCAGAAATTTCCCCTCTGTCGTGGGTCTCCCCATGCCCCATTCACTAGATCCTGCTGCCTTTCGTTGATGACTGACTTGTTCAATAAATCAGTGAAGTGCAGCAGTTTATTTGTTTAAAGGATAGCTATGACTCAGCTTAGTAATATTTTGAAATCTATGGTAAAATACATATTTGTCAAAGTCTTGTGAATCTGCAAATCACTTCTGTGATGAACCAATATTATCTAATGCAACTTCTGTAATAATTTAAGTTCATAATTTCTATATTCAAGGTCTTTAAAGCTAGTTAATGAAACTCCTTTTGGAGATGATTTATGGATTTCCATTTAGATCTATGTAAATTTTTGTTATCGTTCTTGCAATAATACTATTATCCAGGTGTCTGGTTCCCTCCTTAAATCCTCCAGTCTTTTGGTGGATAGCAGATAATAGAAAAAGAGAGTTGTGAACCTAGAAAAGACTTATTTTTTTTAAATTATAGACTCTCCTTTCTCTGTCTTCAATATCTTATTGTGATCAAGAATTTAAGATCTCCCTTTGAAAGACTTTTACATTAATAAACCATTTCAGACATGTTTAACCACCTCACATATAATAGAATTCCTTCAGACCCAGAAGACATAAAAGTAATGTAATTTTCCTGGAGTTGTTATATCTTCGTTTGAGTATGCAAGCTCCACATTAATTGATACTTGAAAACACACGTAATTTGTCATTTCCAGATAGAGGGAATCAAAAAAAAAATCCACCCATAAATGCAGCCCTGTTTGGGGTAGGTCTTTGGAGTGTGCTTCATTTCTTTTTTCCTCTTATATTTAAGTGACTTAGATCAAACATTCAAGCACCGTCTGTAACTAATATTGTTTCCTGGCCTAAACACATAATTGCCCTTCTGTATGTATAAAAGATGTCTCACGGAGCAAAGTGAAATATCATTAATAAAGGAGAATGATTTACTCACGAATTCTTCAAGAAGTAAGATTAATAAGCCATCCCCTGGTGCTAGATATAATCTTCAGATCTCTCTTCACTGCATGGCTTATTTTTGCAACAACTGCACTATTCAATCATTAATCATTACACTCAGTGAGCAGTTTATCTGTGCTAATGTGCATGCTATACACAAACAACAACTCTCTCTTACGTTAGATGGAGGAGGAGGAAAAGGTAGGCTCTCCAGTGTGATGTGAATGAAAGAAAATGAGGCTGCCATATGATACATACGTTTTCATTCCAGATATAGCAACTTCAGTTAGAAGCTCTCTCTTTCCTAATGAGAGCAAGATTGCATTTCAATAGGGAGTAATGGTCGTAACGGAGAAAGCATTGGGGGGGGCTAAAAATACATCTGCTGTCTTACCTATCCTTGTGCGAGTAGAGAGAAGGAGAGGCAGCTTTGGCTCCTGCCACCGTGCTGATGAGGTAACCTGCATCACCCAGAGCAGTTTAGCTACACCAGCACAGAACTCTGTGGGCTGATTTACTTTGAATATAAAGCTATTTTTACGTGATGCAAGCCTCAGCATAAACCACTCCAGAGATGAGCTGGAGATGGGATGAGAGCTGCTTTGGTTAGCAGTTGTTGGCTGATTTTTGGAGCCTGCATGGACCCTGTGGGTGCCGGCAATCTGTATAAGGTGGGGTGCATGGCGGGTCATCTCCTTGGTTTTATTACCAGAATTAATATGGCCATAAACAGAGCATTTTACATGCCGGACAGTTTTGTCACAAGAAACAGAGCTCAGCTCCATCAGGAGTGACAGAGTAGTGCATACCACCCCGTCTGGTCAGAGTTTGTCTTCCAGCAAATTCCTCTCGCTTTTGCTTCATCTCTAAAAACCTGACTTCCCCGACAACTGATGATCTAAAGCAGTGAAACATCATCAAAGAGGAGGAGACTTGTGAGTTCAGGCTGTAATACTTCTGTGAGACTCGGACCCGTAATTGTAGTAAAAGAGAAAAAAGATTGTTAGCTTCATACAATCTGATATAAATGTAAAATTCATCCATTATTTAAAAATCTACTTGTTTTTCATATGCAGGTATCCACCACTACCCCTAGATATGCAAGTCAGTTGTTTAATCTGTTTATTCTAAATAGCAGAATAAAGGTTTCTAACAGTTTGTTATTTTTCTCATTGTAGATGCTGACAGCCATCAGGTAGTTCAGCTGTGGCTGTATGCTTGTAAAGATTAATAAAGTGCTTATAATTAGGAGTTCGTTGCATATTTGCTGGTGTTCTCTAACAGAAAAGCAATTAAGGGAGAATGCAGCAGGGAAGCTCAAACCTAGGCTCAAGTAAGCCAGCTATTCTGCAAGTAATCCTGCATCCACACAAAGTGGAGAGGAGAATGTGGCGTGGGACACAGGGAATCCTGCGCTGGTAAGGCCACGGCGTGGAAAAAAAACACTGGAGGAAATGTCAGCGTTCATGTGGCAGCTCTTCTGCCCCTGCGTAAGCCTTTTGGTGAGCGAAAGAGCTCATGACTTCTGTAATGGAGAAAGATGGTCTGATGGTGACCTTGAGAGATGGAGGGAAAGTGGAAACACATGGCTTTAAGTGATTGTTAGCATTTTAGGGAGATAGCATGAAACAGGGAGGGGAAAAATTAAACATAGGAAATAGCTGTTGTATTTCCACATTCCACAAATGTTCCATTGATCTTATTTTTTCCAGGGGAAAACTTGGTTTTCAAAACATTTTTATTCAAGCTAACATCTGTGTAGAGAGAATCTTTCCTAGTGACTGGATATTACTTAGTGACTGAATAGAAAATTTTGTAATAATTGTTGCCTTAAAGTCCAGGCTCATCTTTCATGATGATCTCCAAGTGTTTTATAAATGTTAATTAATATAGTAGTGTTCTCATTGCGCAGTTAAAGCAAGGCACTGTGTGTAAATAAAGCTCAGTTGGCTCTGGGGAAAATGCTCTTTTATATGTGAAGGTCCCACAGATGAGGAGCTTTAAGCTGGTGGGTTTTTTTTTTTTTTTTTTTTTTTTAATCTGTTGTTTTTTGGTGAGGAAGTGGCCGGTCCTCCCATCGCTTCAGAGGGCTGCCCGGTCGCTCTGCGAGTCCTTCAGAGCCAGCTCGTTCCCTGCACGCAGCCAGTGCTTTGTGGTGTGGCAGAGAGCTCTGCCAGCCAGAAACCTCTGCTAAACTGCTGTTCTCTGATGGGCAGTTCTGGTCCCCTGGACCTGCCCCATCCCCGGTGAGGTACCTGACCCCCACAGCAAGTACTTAGCGCAGTGAAAGGCGGTCACAGCATCTGCCCATTCAGTGGTGGTGCTGGGTCCTCCTCCCTTCCAGCGGATGTGGTCATCAGGTGACTGTCACATCGTGATTTTCCAGCTCCTACCAACAGCCCTGCAAAAAGTGTGAGAATTAAATGCGCGCTGCTGCTCGTGAATGACTCTGCAATTACAGAAAATGTGCCCTAGTTTGGATCAAGGGCCGCATTCAGATCCATAAGGTTTATGTTGGGTTCCCACAGTAATGCCGAATCCCTGTTTGTGAACGAGAGAATCCTAGTTTGGTTCATATTTACAAACCACACTGTCATTACCACTGATGCAGTATCAGCTATGATAATTATCACTGTGCCTTCAGCTTCAACAGAGCAGACATTTGTCTGATCCATGTGGAGGGTTGCCAAGTTGGCTTGTGGTATACTTGCTGAAATTAGATGGCTTTTTTCAGCTTGGATTGCACCAACACCCACTCATGTTAACTGTGAAGGAATTAGTGTGGTTAAAATGACATTTCTGATGTTGTCTTATGAAATTTGAGTTCTGAATTATGAATTACAGTAATACGACTTCTGTTCCGTTTAGTGACTTGGTGGAATGTAACATTAAGATATTCTGACCTTTTTTGGCAATTGCAACTTGGAGAAGGTGGTAGCTGTAGATAAAATTGGAGGATACTCATGTTAACAAACTGAAAGTTGCAAAGTTTGGTTTTACAAAGTAAACTTTCACTCTTCTGAGCTGCCTGGTGGTCTACTTTGTTTTTTTTTGTTTTTTTTCTTTCCCAATATGCTACCTAAAAATCCTTTCCCTTAATTTGCCTTGAGGAAACTCTCTTCACAAAGAATTTTTGCTGTGGTTTGACTTTTATTCAGCTGGAGAAAAATAGAATCTATCTAATATTTAGAAGAGTAGTTTTCTCTAATAAGATTAATTCATGCACATGTGTCAATATTAATTTTTTTTAATGGTCTTTAGCACTGTCCTTTTTTCTTCCAACTGCACCTTCATGGGCATTTTTACCAGTGTTTTTAGTGGGAGGAGGATTAACCCAATGCTCCTGAAAATCCCAACTGGGATATTTTTCCATGTAACAGCCAGGGACTGAGCAACATGGAGAAATCAGAGTCTGTTTTCTCTGTGCAACTCAGAATACCTCTCTGGGGCCAGAGTTACAGTTTGGAGGGAAAAAAAAAATCCTGATTGTGTGCAATCTAGTGAAATATGTTTCTTGGCCAATCACTGCAGAAAGACAGCTGTATTTTTCTCAGTCAAGTCAGAATACAGAAGTGAGGCACTGCCTCTCCCAGCCTAATCACGGGAGTAGGGCTCACAGCTCCCTGCTCCGGTGCTGAGTCTCGGGGAGCGTGAGTATACGCACTGCCTTGACCTCATGAGTTCCTTTTATAGTTCATTTTCATCACTGTCCTTTATGCCGGTCTCTGTGGGATGGCGGAGCAGATCCAGCCTAGGAAGCACAGGAAGGGCAGGATCTCCCTGGTGGGGCTGTTACGGCTGCATCCAAGCAAAGCCCCTTAATGATTCAGAGAGATTCGCCTGGGCTTCCAGCTGGAGAAAAATTCACCCTGCAAATAAAGAGCGATGACCGGTACAGCTCACAGGAATACACTGAGCAACTTGATTATGTTGAGCACAAGTTCAAGCAGTTTCTGGAGACAGCGTGTGAGACCTCAGAGGTGGAGGTTCAGAAAAGTGGGTTCTATGTTTTGGTAGAGTGTAGACTTGCAGATGATAGCAGGCATTGATCTAGTTAACACGAAAAGCAAATGCATCAGTTATCCCATGGAAAATAGAGCTGTGTCCTATAGTTGACATCAATCACTGGAACAGATTGATGTTTTTCAGAAAGAAAATGAACGAAGATATCATTTCTTGCCAATAGGATGTTTCTGCTGGAAATGGCAGTTACTGGCAATTTTTTTGTTTTTATTGAAAACTCCAAGACTGAAAATTCTTGATTTCCAGCCTGTCAGTTAAAACAGAAACATTTCTAGGAAAAACTTTTGCGAAAGCATTGTTCTCATTAATTTCTTCTGTGAGAACAAAAAACATTTCCTGCTCGATGCAGCAGTTTTTAAATTAAGCATTTCTACCTGTATTCCATTTCTGGGTAGATTGTGGCCTTTTTCTATTGGGAGAACTGTGATACGGGCGTCTGTTCTAGGACGTGCTGTCCTGGAGGTGCAGTCTCAGATTGCCGAAGTGAATGTTTTGAAAGCACAGGAGGACAGATTCAGGCTCCGTTGTGTGAACCTTCAGTGAGTTAACTTCACTGTTGTTTCTCAGGATTCATGAAGTGTAACGGGCCATGAATCAGTAATTTTCATTCACAATAGAAGTTGTTGTATATATTCAGGTCTTCCTAGCACTACTGTAAGAAGCCATGCCTATTAAGCTTTCTAAACTAGTTAAACTAGGTCAGAGTGAGGGAAAACTGCACCAACATTATGATTAAAAGGCACCAGTATAACGATCCTAGATAGCATTGTCGGCTTTGTTCCCATGAGTCACTGTCTAACAATATGGTTGTTTTAGCTGTGTGACTTCTTAAAAAAAAGCTTTGTCCACATCTTTATAAAAACAAATTGCCAGCCCTCTTTTCCCCTCTTTCCTACTAGATTATATGCTACTGCTGGTTTGCTAGATAGTAATTGTTCATGTTTTAATTTTATTCTGTCTCTTTTTGCCCCTTATTTGAATTACTAATGTCCCTGCAGTTTCCTTCTAGGGGTCTGCATGCCGACTGGTAAGGACCGCATCCTCTACCAAATGCAAAATAGTAGCTCCCCTGAAACGTTGCCAGGAAAATATTTGCCGTTTTTTTCTTGTTTTCGCATTAGGTTGGTTTTTCCCCCTTTCTGGTGGGGGAAGGGAGTAAAGGAAGCACCCAGGATTTTATGATTGGCCCTAATCAGCTTTCATAACAATGAAAGAGGCCCTATTGCATGAATATTAAATTTTGATGAAGCTTTTTTTTTTTTTGGCAGCTATAGATTTAAGACAGATTGGTTACCAGAACTCTTCTACTCTGTGTCAGCTATGTGAGATCCTGAATATTATAATTTCTATATTTGCTGCTCAGATGTTATTTAATATTAATATGCAAAATACTCCCTTTAAAAATAATGTTCTTATTGTATGATTTATTTGATGTGGAGCTCAGAGTTTTGTCTTTTCTCACATAAAATAAAGCACCTTTCAGAGGGAGATGATCTGCTTCTGTACATGTGGCACAAAATGTCAACATCCTTCCTGTCATTCTCAGACTCAATGAGCAGTGAAGCAAACATCAGGCACTGCCTGCGTAGAGAGCAGTGGGAAACTATTGAGTTTTTGTTTTCAGAAATGTGCACCGTGAACCTGAAACATTCGAGGATTTGCAGCCACTGCAAAAATTTTGTCTTCATTCTCCTGCTGCTCCTGAATTCTTCCACTTTCATCTGTAATTTTTGCCCCTTAAATTTGGATTGTGCGCCTGCAGTCCTTATGCTTGCAAAAAATGCAGGGTCAAACTGCTGGTATGATGCCTGCCGTCGGCGTTTCGTTTTTCGCATATTGGCTCTAGACAGAACTTGCTTTTTATATGCTTCAAATCTCTGGGTCTAATCCTATAAACACTTATACACTACGTTGCTTAATTGTAACCATCTACATAATCCCATGATGGATTTGATGAAGCTGCTTACATAAATAAACATTGGCATATATGTATAAATGTTAACAGTATCCTGCTTCCACTAGAACTAGTGCAAAAATCTCATCCTCTTTGCTGAGAGCCAAGTTGTTGTCCTAAAAGATGTACACAATTTAAGTTTCACTGGGAATAGATTTAATTTAGAGTGCTGCTTTTTTTTGCAGGGGCTGCCTGAAGCCCAGTGAAATCTGCTGGGGGCCTGGTGGGAGTGAATAGCTCCAGACTAACTTTGAGTATTTGGAAAAAGTGGGCTTTCTGGAGGAATTTGAATGACAAGATTATAACAAAACACAAGCATGCTGTCAATTATAAGAATTTGAATCTAGCAAAATGATCTGAATTTCTGCATTGCTAGAGGGAGCACTGGGGCTCAGTGAAAGGTTAGGCAGCTGACTGTTCCTTAGGTCATCGGCTTCCCAAATCTGGGGATTATATGGACAGTTCTCCATGCCTTTGAAATCCAGAACTTGTTACCTGTTAATAGTAGTATTAAGCATATACCATATTATTCATGTACATTTTGGCGGGTTTCCATGTTCTTCTTGAAGTTTGGAAAGCAAAATTAGACAGTTTTTCCTAATAATCTGCTTGAGTGTTATGCATAGGTGCATTATTTCAAAAGTACTTTTTTCATTCTTTCTTGATTCCTCTTGCTGATTTTGAACTAAATGCCATTGGCCATGCAAGGAAGACTTGAGGTATTCCACTTTTAACTCAATACTGTTATTCATAAAACCCAGTTTAAGATTTATGGAGTAGTTACCTGAAATTGCTGCCATTTTGCCTAATGGTGATGAATCAGGTTCTCCCTTTAAAAAAACGAGAAACAGGATAAAGGCCTTAGGATAGAATCTGAAGGTTTTAAATGTTCTTGTGGACTATTATGAAGCTTGAGATTCACATCCACAGTTTTCATTGACATTTACAAGTGCTATGTGTGTTTATTTCAAGCCAAAGTATGATTTCTTGTAATATAGCAGCCAATGGCTTTTTTCCCTTATTTGGATAAGTTTTACAGTTGTTTCCTTTTAATATATCATTATGCCAAGAAATTTGAAGCACTTATTTCTTAACAGAGAATACAAACCCGAAATGTGTTCTTCATGTTGTTTTTTTATTATTATTTTTTGGAAACCATACAAAAATTATGGCCAGCGCTGTTATAATCCAAGGGAGCACATTGGATTTAACAATGCAAATTTGGGGAAGGATTCATTATTATTCCCTATAGAGCGAATTCAGAATTATGATACTATCACTATGCACCTCTCCATGGGCAAGGGGAATAAACAAGGCAAATTTATGTTAAAATAATGCTGGTTTTGTTGTTTCATTTGCTAGTAATCTGCTTCCAAAGTGAGCTCATGGCTTAATTGGTAGTGTGAGCAGACAGCAGTGGGGATACTCGTCTAAGGTCTAGTATGTTGCATCAAGTTTTTGTCAAAGTCTCAGCCAGCTCATAACAGTAGGGGTTTTGTGTGTTTGTTTTTTTTTTTCTCTGTGACATACCCTATTTGTGAGGCTTTACATGAAGGCTGTGACCCAGTGAAGTTTCAGTCTGAAGGAGAAGATAAAAGCAAACTGATGAGAAATAAAATTAGCAACCAATGCCACGTGGCTGTCATCTGAAGCCCCTGTTTCTTGGGGAGGTAGAAAGTTTGTCTTAGGAAGTAAGGAGAGAGAAATGGAAAGAAATGGAGAGGAACTGAGCTGAAAGGGGAAAAGAGAAGAAGGAGAGTAGGCATGATGTGAAGTCTGGGTGAAGAGTTCTCATACACTTGACACTGTTGTCCACAGTCTTAGTTGACTGAATCCACCACAGAAACAGTTATTTAAAGCAACAAGGTGTTGTGGTCAGGTGCGGCCTGCTGAAGGACCAGACTTATTCTAGCATGGAGTTACTGGAAGACAAACAAGGTTTTAGCCCCTTCTTCCTCTCCCATTGCCACTTCTCGGTGTGGCACGTGCTCCCACTGCCTGTGGTCAGGGTGCATAGCTGCGTAACCACCTACCCCTCCTACATTTCAAACAGCTTTATGTCTGGTCCTGTTAGCTTTTAATAACTGTGAGCCTCTTTCTAGACCCAAACTACTATCTCCACCCATTATTGTACCAGCTCCTTTGGCACTATCCCAGGAACTACTCCCCCCTACTCTGGAGAGCTGTAGGGAAGGGAGAAGTTTGGTGGGGGCAGCACAAGGCAGAGGAAGCCCAGATAACCTGTGGAAAGGCGTCTGGTTGCCCAAAGGTCCTTGCTGTGGCTGACAGGCTTTTTTTTTTTAACCATAATGTGAAAAAGTTGTCTGTTAATTGCTTTTGATTGCAAATGCAAAGGGAGGTGAAAGGGAACATGATTATCTGTACTTGTGGTTGGTGAGCAGAGCTACAGGAAGACTAACATCCAGGCTCTCAGAGGAAATCTGTGGCCAGTCCAAGAACTGAACACAAGTCCCAATTCCCCAGTTGCTGCTTTAACCGCAAGAATCCTGTCATTCTACAGATAAACATCCTATGACTGTATATTGAGAGTGTATTTTAAATTCCAAAGCATCCCTCACTGAAAGACCTTGTTGTCCTTTGCAAATATTTAGGGATCCTAAATACTCCTTACAACTTTCTAGTCTAAGGGAGACTCAGTCAATTCTGTAAATTCAATGCCCTAATCACATATTCCTAATTTTTTTGTTTGCACATGAGGAAACTTACAAATGCATGACTGTGAGAAGTGTTTTAGATTTGTGTGTCTGATCCTGGTAGCTGACTACACTAGTTAGCCATGCATGACTGCACTCCAAAAGTGCATGCAACATCAGCTCCACTTTTCTCCAACCCAACAGGAAAAGGTACTAATTTTTTTTAACATACTTCAGTTTGCCTCAAGTGAAGTTGGTGAGACAAGGATCTGTAAATGTGTATGGTACTTCCCATCCTACACAGTATCATAACTTAAAAGTCATTAAAAAGCATATTTGCTTGCATTTATTGAACTTGACAAGCAAACTATAGTGAAAGAGCAAAAAATGCCAATTGGCATTTGGATCCGAGTTTGCCCGCATGAATGATATAAATCTGCTCTTGCTGGCTGCCAGTTCACGTGGTGGAAAGACTCTTCTAAAGCACGCGCTGTGAAGAGCTGCATAAAGGGCCGTTACTTGTCTTATTCCCAAAAGATAGAGCCAAGTTCTGTTCGTGCTCGAACTGAAGCAGAGTTGTTACCCCTCTCTACTTTGTGCTGATGAGGCTGCACCTGGAGTACTGAGCCCAGTTATGTCCCAGTCCTGTCTCCCTGTCCCCATTCAAGAGTGATGTGGAGCAACCATAAAGGACTACTGGGATGCTCCAGGGTGTATGTGACCTGCAAGAAGCAGCTGAGGGACCTGGCCTTACTTGTGTTGTGGATAAGAGGAGGCTAAAGGGCATCTAACAGCAGCTTGCAGCTACTTAAAGGGCAGTAGTAAAGTTGGTGGAGCCAAAATCTTCTCAGCAGTGGTAGAAAACATAGCAAGGGCTCAACACTCAAAAATGACACAAATTGCGAGGTTCAGGTTGGATATTAGGAAAACTATTTCTCTAGGGAGGGTACTGCAACAGTGGGACAAAGCTGTGGCTGACCTAACGTAGTGTTGGTGATAGTTACGTTTTGAGTGGGAAACTGGACTTGAGACCTCCAGAGTGCTCTTCCACCCAGCGTTTCTTTGATTGTTACAGAGCATGAATATTCAGTTCATTGACTGCTTTTCCTAATTTATATTCTGAGTTTTTAGTGTGATTTTGCTCAGGGCCAGATTCTACTGCTGCTATGTTAAGAAGTAATGTTAATCCCCTGTAATCAATAGGACTGCAAGGCACAAAGTTCCAGATTGCAAAGCAGCAGATATCTGGATTGCAAATCCTAGATGGGTTTGATTTTTATTTTTATGAAGGAAAAAAAAAACAAAAAAACCCTGACATGCTTAATTGATGAGCAAATAAGAAAATTATTACTGGTAAAGGAACTTGATGAAACTTGATTACATCATCTTTTAAAATTCATATACTGTATTCTTTTCTTCAAACACGTAGTATGTTCCTCTAAGAAAGTGATAGTTGTGTACGTGTGATTTATCTTCTCTTAACTGCTTCTTGTGACCTTTTATTTAAGTAATGTGATTGAAATCTCACTTTGTTAACTTTAATTAATATTGAAAGAAAATTTATTTTTCCAAAAGCCAGGCAGATCAATATGAATTTGCACTCTGCTAAGTTTACTTTCTGGCATTGTCTTTAAAACTGTATGAAAGCTCCGTATATGATGGAAAGCATTGAGTCTCTGTTTTTATTCTAAATTTTGCTGTATTACGTGGATTACCAAAAACAGTTCAAAACAAACTGAGAAATGATAGCCATTAGGGATGAAAGCAGCCCTTTAAAATACTTCATTTGGCAATGAAGAGATGTATGTGCTCCTTCTTCTGTGCTTGATTCAGAATTAAAAGGGATAGTCAAGTTTGGACTGTGATTATTACTCCAAACATTTTAAGCTATCCAATAAAACTATTTCTCTAATCAAACTAGAGAGTAAATGAGAGCTTTCAAGTACCTAGATTCACCAATATATAAGGTGGCATTAAGTGCACCTTCAAAAGCAGAAATAATAATAAATAAGTTAATAGCAAATCTAAAGGGAGAAGTTCTATCATGGTTTAATTAGACAGTAGAAATTATGGCCAGAAAGAACATCATGTCTTTAAAAGTCGCAAAGTCCTTTTTTTTCCTGAATGGATAGCATTTGGCTGAATAGCGTTGCCTGATGCGAGGTTTCATTAGGTGTCAATGACATTGCAGAGCCTCAGGCTTTGGAGTGGCTTGAGGAGGTACAGGAAGGGTATTTTTCTTTCACCTGTCACTGCTTATTTTCCGGAGCTACTGGCCAGTAGCCTGGCATTTTTAGCTAATAGGAATTAAATAATACAGCTGTAATACAAATGTTGTTTCTTGTTGCTTGATCCTATGTGGTAGTCATTAAAGTTTAAATAAAATCTGGAAAGGGAGCCATATTTAAAATGGTTAAGGACCCTCAGCTAACTTTGGATTTTATGGCCTTCTCATTATAGCTATTATATACTAACACAACCACTAATGAAAGGCTTGGAAACTTTGCGTGGGATGAGGCTCATTTCAGGCAGGAGGAGGAAGTGACCGTCTGCTCGGAAATAGCCGCGTGTGCCAACCCAGCGCAGACCCCGCCTGTGTCTGGTTACTTTTCTAAATTAATTTACAGCTCAGTTCACCTCGGCTTTACACTGGGT
>VXAL01009376.1:95347-106198 GCA_013399475.1 Chauna torquata | reverse complement strand
GCCCCCGCCAGCCTGCCCGTGGGGATTTGTTGCAGGGTTTGCTCACACGTCCCAGACCTCCAGGACACTGCCTCTCCCGCAGGGCAGGGCTTGGTCCGTGGCCACTGCCGAACCAGCAGGCTGCGCAGTCGTTGGCAGAGTCCTTCCTAGCGGAGCTCTTCCTCCGTGGTAATGCGCTCTCAGTGAAGCTATTCATGTCATTTCTCCAATAGTTTTGGTATTTTTTCCCTGCAAAAAATATTGCTCAGTAGAATATTTTTTTGATTCTTAAATTTATTTATTTGTTCGCTTTATGAAAATTGCACACCCAGACATAACAACTGTTGCTATTCCCAGTGAGAAGTTTTCTGCGCTCCCCAAGAGGAAGCAAAATCCGTTCTCGCGAGGCATTGCGCAACTCGTTTCCGACTGCACTGACAGCAAAATAACCCTGCCTGTGTTCTTGGGTTTTTAGCATCGTCTCTTTCGGAGTGCCTTTATTTCTGCACCTCAGGGTGCTCTCCGAAGCTCATGCTGCTGCTCGTCCTGGCCTGCAAGAAGCCACGCGGCAGCTTTGTGCCTCCATCTTCCCATCTGTTAGAGGCATCGCAATGCCTGCCTCCGTGGTTAAGCACTTTGAAGATTATTGATGTTGCAGCAAAGCTTTTATATGAGCATTTGATTCTAATATTTCTTCCTACCACTGTATGTTTTATTCAGGCTGAACTCCTACTCACTTTCCTTACAACTGATGGAGTGGAGGTTTCTTTATCGTGACTGCTCCCTATCATGGTCTGAGAGGTCTGTTGTGATGTCCCAGCACAAGAAACTTTTCTTCTTTGTAATTACACTATTTCAGGTTTCATCAACCATTTTGACTACTAATTGAGCTGCAATATGGATTATTGCCCTATTAGTAACACGAGCAGCTCTCAAAAACATACAGCCTGAGGCAGAGCCTCCTTGTGGAAGACTTCAGGCCAGTTTGTTTAGCGAAGCTATAAGGAACTGGAAATAAGATCTTATGCTGGGAAATGTAGAGTAACCTCAAGCGTGGGCACAGAGTCCTGCTTCTTTTAGGGACGCACCCTATCCATAGGTATTTTGCTGCTCATACATCACTGGTTATATGGTAGGAAAGAATCCACTAGCTGATGTTCAACCAGTGCAAGGCAGCTTTGTGGTCAGCCAGTCTGTTTAGGAAAAAGGTGTATGAGGTATCTACCCTAAAACGTGCCTTCTGAGGGAAGGCACTTGCCTCAAGAGGAAAGAGAAAAGTGGTCAGTGACTTAATTTGAATGCAAAATTAAAGACTACTGCTGAACATTAAAATATTTCTTCTACTTCCTCTGGGATTTTGCAGTGAATTCACTGTGCTCAGTGTGAATGGCAGAGGGACTATATTTATACTTGGTAAATTGGCTGGATAGTCTCCTGAGATTTGAATTGTTTAACACAGAAAGCTCTTGATTTGGGGATATTTTGTAGCATCCAGTGGCAAGATCCACCCACAACCCCTCAAGGGATGTATGTATTCAAAAGAATATGTCTAATTTTGCATCCTGAGTAGCTGGAGAAGAATATAAGCCAGGCATTTGAGCTGCATGATTTAAAGAGCAATAAAAATTATGAGATGTGAATAAAAAAGTATCAGAGAGAAAGTCTTATCTTTAAAGAATACAGAATTGGACTAAATATTTTGATTGGTACCGACCCCTACCCTAAATAATTCTGTTCAAGTCAACTGAAATGTTTCTTGAATTTTGTTGATTTTGGTAAACATTTTCAGATAAACTGAACACCATTCCCTCCCCTCCTAAATTAAATATTTTGACTTCTTCAAAATGGCATCATTCAATGGCATTTTTTCCTAATGATCATTGCTAACTAAAGTATTTTAAATAATACCTGTATTTTACAGATATAAGCATAAATTTATAATATATACAAAATTAAAGGGCAGATTCAATATCTTGTTCTATCCAAAACAAGTTTGTGTATTTGCTACAAGTGCTTCATTTTTAGTCCAATAGAAGCAGAAAGCTTTGGTTCATCTTTACCGAATGAACTAGCGTAGCTGCTACAGCTTTGACCCTGATCGCTCTTGTGTCAATTTGCTTCCTCAAGTTTGGTAGCCTTCAAACTGCCTGAATTAGCACCATGGTATAGTTATATTTGTGACTTCCTTGGCGTTGGGAGGAAGTGCATGTACCTTTAAGTGTCTTACTCTGAATTTAGCCAGAACTCACTCTCATTTTTGCATATTTATTTGAGCACCTGGTCAGGACTCTTTTGCATGACAACCTTGCCTGTAATCAAGGCACAAACAAACCGTGAGACACTTTGTTGTTTGTCTACTTTTAATGAAAACGTTTCATTGGTACAGAATCACACTTGAAGTATTCTTTATCTTCTGAAAATGTTTCCAACCAGAAATACTTCAAAAGCACATTTTCCATCTACTAAAGAAAATGTGTTCACAAAATGAAGTACTTTTAAATGCCTGTGGTAGCAAGTAAATGCACATTCAAATTAAAAGAACGAATATACCATGAGAAAATAACCCAGGAACAGGCTCGTTCTATTAGACAAATCAGTTGCTGTCATCATAGGGTGAGAATTGAACAGCCAAAAACCGAAGCAGCACTAGGCTGTGGGCTGGGGTGGTCAGTGATATCGTGGGATCAGTTTAGGTGCTTTGGTGGAGACAAGGGTTGAGGGCAGCTTTCCGGAAAGTCAAACCCCTTCAAGGCTATATCACCAGCTGCAGTATAAAAACTAGGTCCGACCTATGTCTCTTTGGAACAAGGACCAAGGGGAATAAAAAAGGGGAAATGTAAACCAGAAAAAAAAAAAAAAAAAAGAGGGAAAGAGATGGAATGCTTTTACGGTCAGCTTTTTTCTACTTTGATCAAGGTTTAGTTTACTTTTGTTGTTGTTGTTTATTTTGCTTCTTCACCTTCATTCCTATCAATACAATACTCTCTGCTTCATAGTTCTATGGTCATGTTGTTTTCTGCTTTCTGTAAGAGCTGCCAGACTGTGTCCAGGGCAGCATCTGTTTGTCAGTCATGTCCAGTAGTCAATCTGCAAGGAGACGCTAAGACATAAGGCAGTGCTGCTCCTGGAGTGTTTTGCAGGTTTCAGGTAATAGTGGTCAGTGATCATCCACTGATGGACCTTTATCCTGCATGGATTTGTCTAATCCTACTTTGAACCTGTTAATACTGTTGGTCTCTACAGTATCATCAGGCAACAGGTCTCGCATGCTAATCGTATATGGGATAGTGTTTGGACTGTGAAGAGATATGTGCTTAGAGCTTAAAGTAGGTCCAGCCTGTCTTTGGAAGAATGATGGCATGATTCATCCTTGTAACCAGAGGACCTCAGCCTAATAAAAGAAATGAAGTGTATTTTGAATTGCAACCCTGAGCAAATAATAAGTTGCCGAAGTAAGAAATCCTGACCTGCTTACACGAAAATATTTGGGAGCTCAGAGGACTTGCACAGTTATAAAGCTGACTTGTTATGAATCATGAAAGATCGATCCCCAAAGTCAGTCTAAAAACTTTGGCAAACGGTGTTGGTCATTGCAGGGAAAGCTCTGCAATGCAAATGATGAAACTTCACTGCATCTCTTGTGCCTCTTTATTTGTCATCTCGTGCTAGCATCAGACAGCAAATGTTATGGGGTGCCTGGCTGTTCTTGCAGGAAGGTGGTTAGGCAAATACAGCCGTCTTTAACTGCTCCAACTTTCTTTTCAAATTCATTATTTCATGTGTTGTTTGTCAGTGTCTTAGATTATCCCAGGGAACCAGGAAAAAGATGCCTTGTCTCATTCCGTATCAGGCTAGGGCTATGGATGTTTCTATCTCTTTTTGCTCTGTCAGCCAAGGCAGGGAGAGAATGAGCTCTCTGTTGTAGTTTCGGTTGCTACTTCATAAGAAAGTGAGAACAAAGGCTGGTGGCATGCAAATATGTTATCCAGGGAATCTTGTTTCTTAGTCGATTACAGGAGAGGTTCGGATGCTTGTATATAGGTTCTTCATTTAGTGTCTCTCTGTTCCTATCCATGTACCTGTACAGCGCTTGTAAATCCTGAATCCAGACGCCTGTTCATCCTGGGTAGTGGGGAGCATATCAGTGCTATCCCAAGAAAAATATGTGATTAGGATTTCAGCACAAGTACTGAGTAGAGGCTCTCATCTGTGCCTGTATAGGTGCAGCACAGATCTTGAGGAAAGGGACAATTTGGGTTTCCCAGGCAAAGGGAAATCCAGTTCAGAGGGATCTAAATCCTTCCCAGGAGGGATTCATCCCCGTTCTTTCTTATGTTCCTGTCTACAGCCGGGGATGCTTGCACGCCTGACGCAGCGCATGCAGAGCGTCGCAGAGATAGCAGCGCTAGCTCCACATCGGGTACGGGTACTGCAGCGACCAGAAGTAATCTGTTCGCATTAAAAGTGGAGCAGTGCAGACATATCCTGAGACAGTAGTACCTCTGCGCCTGTCATGTTGACATTAAGCTGCTTTTAGTAATGCTGAGCAGGAAGACGATGGTTTTTTGGCCTCTAGCAGAGACTAAAATGAGAGCTACTTTTGTCCCTTAGTCATTTTAGCTGCAGAGAACCTAATTTTAGCACAGTGGAGTTTATATATACATATGTATATGTATACATGCATATGTCTATATACACATCCAAACTAAAATTTTAAATCACTGAAAAGCCACAAAGTCTGGAATTAGAGAGAGGTCAGGGAAAAGTTCATGACCCTGAGCTAGTGCTGCAAGCACAGCGGCAGCGATTCACCTCTCGCCAGCCCCGCCAGCGTGGTGTGGCTCGGTGGGAGCCGGCAGCACAACCACGATGACAGGCTTCTGCTAGCGGAGCTAAGTCTTGCACGTACCCTTACTGTAACGTTCTAGGGCCAGGCACCCCAGCCCGAACAGAGATTTACTTTTTTACTCAAAAAAGTACTTTGCAATGTAAATAATTTTAAATTATGGCTTATTAGCAACAGTTCCTTCCAGGGCAGTATCTCGTGTAGTTGCGCTTGATGCCATTGCTGTAGCTTAGCTGGCTGTGCGTGGCTTGGCCCAGCCTGGGGGATGCTAAGACAGTGTTCTCGTGGGACAAGTAAGGGAGCTCTCATTTTCAAAATAACCATCTACATCCCTAAGTACTTACACACTTCACAAAGTTTGGCTGTGATCGCTTCCTACCTAGAGGATATTGGTTTCACCTGGTGTCAGCATCTCATAGGATCAACCCCTAAATATTTGTGCTTTTCTTTTATTGTAACAAATTTTTCTGAAAACCGGACAACTGTTTGAAATTGACTTTACTGACTGATGGCAAGGCAGTTATTTCACAGCTCACGTTTCAGAGGAATGACTCTAGCAATTAGATTATTTTATCTCAGGAATGTAAATAGACTGAACTTTTTATTTTATTTTTCTTTATTCTCCTGAAATATAGTGCTGTTGTATGTTCCAAAAAAAAAAAAAAAAAAGTACTATGGCAACTAGCTTTTATAAAGGTTACAAAACATCTCTTTATAAAAAAGGCCTTTATGAAGGCCAATATTACAAGCATCATACTAGGTGCATAGAAGCTGAGGCCCATAAAGGTGAAATGGCTTTCCTAACTGCACAGTGAGCCACTGAAAAAGTTGGGTTACAAGTAAATCCTGGGTAGACCTGGTCTTGTGCCAGGGACTGTGCTCATTCCTCCTCCAGCCGACTGTTGCTATCAGTGTTTGCCTTTGGATGCCTCCCATTCAAGTGTCTTGAAAGATGCTCAGGTGTGGGATAGTAACAAAAGCGGGCAGAGCCAGGGAACTGGCTGAGATGAGAGGGCATGCGAGAGAAATGTGGGTAATCTTGGTCAAGTGTGAGTACAGAAAAGACAAGATTAATTTGCCATTTCAAATCCCCCATTAAATGGCCGCATTTGTTGCCAACGTGTACGTTGTAAATGCTGTATGTTCCTTCTTCTGGAGACTTGCAGAACTGCTCTAACCTGGCTGTGGTAAGATTAACATGGTATCCTTTCAATTACCTTAAACAAAACATGCCAATTTTCTATTGCCTATTTTTAGGCTTCCAGCTGGGCTTAAGAATTGAAAAGTTATTAAAGAAAGCCAAGATCTGAGTAAATGTGCCTGTTATAAATTGCAATATAAACCACTTATAAGTATAGGTTTTATCATCCTAGAGTTATTTCTTAATTTAAATGTTTCATGTGCATATCTTGGAGTTTGGGACATATTTGGGTGAGGAACGTGATTATAAAATCTATTTCTTTGTGTGCCAGACTGTGATTATTCCAGATTGTAAAAATAAAAGTATTACACATCTGTGAAATACCTGACAAACTTCTTTGACAAACCAGATGTTAGACCATCTAATACTTATTTTAAAGATACACACACAAATAAAAAAATATGTACAACTTATTCTGTTACGATGATAATGTTACTGCTGTAGCATTAATTTATTTTGCTTTTCATGTCTCCTGCAGCATGGGCAGCATGAGCATCTGAGTCTGGTTCCCATTTGTTTTGCTCGGAATGTGTCGGGCCGTCTTGAATATCTTCCATCGTTGTATGAATGGTACATGTGCAATAGTTCTCTTAGTGTATGGCATGGAGACACACTGTAGGTATATTGTGTAATTAACTATGCAGCTATTCGGGAGCAGCTGTTCCCTATCGTTGTTGCTTAATGTTGTGCAGCACAACAAAGCCTTAAGGCAGCACTTGTTAGTATTTATGGAAACCCATTAGCCTGTCTGTGAATAAGCCTGCAAAAGAAGAGGAAATTCTGATAATAATAAACACGGCTTCTTGTTAAAGCTGGAGAGGTCCAGCCTTCCCTATCAGTCAGTGCTGGTAAAGGCTCCCCTAGCTTTGATTCTTGCCTCGGAATAGATCTGAACTCTTTTTCTGAATCAGCAATTGAAAACCCAAATGAGTGAACTCCTTTCCAAGGCAACGTTTTGCTCTTCCCAGCCCACTGCATTTTTTAAAGGAAATCAGAAACTCTTCCTGCTGCAATCTCGTTTTGGTGCCAGGATGTCCATAGGAAATACTATTTCCTGCCTGTGCTGGCAAGTTTAGTTATTAAACCACTTCCTCTGAGAGCCAAACTTTGAAGAAGAAATAAAGTTCAAAGCCTTTTTAAGAGACCATTTGTTCTTCTGATGTGCCTAACCTGAATGTTACACTGTGTGCCATATAAATAAAAAGCTTAATCTCTTGAAGATGGATTGGCCGTTGTTCTAGGGCCCTGGGTTGGGCGCAGCAGGAACAGGTTACAACAACGGCATTTTTAGGAAGCTGCTTTCTGAAGCTGTGGGGTTTGTTGTGTTGCTGCTAGAGGTGTGAGTGCCACCGAGCAGCCAGGGCGGCACCGAACAGCGGCTCTGGGCTGCCTGTGGAGGAAGAAGAGGCTTTGAGCTGCCAGGCATGTGTATTTGGTTACCGAATAGCTCTGAGTCCAAATGGATGGAGCAACCGTTAGGAAGGCAGGTACCTCAAAGCACTTTCCCCTTTCTATCAAAGTCATCGCACTCTTCCTGGCATCTAGGTTTGTGTTTTGACTGCCAATACAGACTGCATAAGGAATGATGATAGTTACCGATCCTGTTATGGAGGAAAAATGGTGCCAAGGGGCTGGTGCCTGGTCAAAACCAGTGAGGGGAATTTGGGCAGTAACCATCAAATGGCCTGCAGGACAGGAATTCTACAGAAGCTGAATTTTTTCCAGAAATCATTTGTTGTTACTGCTTGTGCTCCAGCTTTGTCTTAAACAGTATAGAGACAATTAGTTGGAAAAAAAGCTTCTGGTAGAAAGTTCCCCACTCTGAATCTTATAAAAGTAATAAGAGAGGTTTGTGAAGCACTGTAGGCATTTTCTAACCTTGGAGCGTGTTAGCAGTAAAGTACATTTGTGAAGAACAACGGCAGTGAAATGTTTGTTATTGTGCGCCTCCATCTTTTCTGTATTATTCTGTGAGGATGGGGCCGCTTTTCATCTGATCTGCGCTGCCAAGACAGATAAGAGAGGTTTATGTGATGTCAGATCTGAAACCAAGAAACCTGTAGACAGGTTCTGAGCAGTGATGCCTCTGGCAACTGGTTTCAAGGCAGAGCTTATGTAGAGTGCCTGAGGTTTTAATAAGCGTATAGATGTCTGAACAGCACGTAAAGAGCATGAGAGGTGACAGGCTGACCCAGTCACTTTCATTAATTGGGATCAAGCTACCTTTCTACATCTGGTCAAAACTCTGTGCGGGAGATTTAGGAAGCGAACAGTGCGTTGCCATTGTCTTTGCATGCCAGGTCCTCCACAACTGGTAAACTGGGACACGAAAAGTAATTTTGCAGACATAGGGGATGTTCGTGGCTGAGAGAGCTCCAGACTGCACAAGTCATGCTTGCGAAAGTGCAGGCACAAGTCAATGAGAGATCTTTGCAACGTGCCTTTGTGAAAGGCTACTGTTCATGCGCGAGCCCTACATGCTGCGATTCAGATATTGTGTCATAATTTTTGATGGTGTTTGTTTTACACTGGTCAAAGTTTGGGGCTACGTCTTCAGGCGACTCTGTTAAATACTTCAGTGAGTGATTGACAAGTATACAGATGTCTACAGAATGATCAACTCAGTTGTAAGGGTGTTGAGTTCACTTTAGGATTCTTAAAAAAGATGATGAAATATCAGAAAATACATGTCCTGGCTGCTTGATATACAAAAAGCCAAAAAAAGACTGATTTTGCGTAAGGTAAAATTGTGAATATTTACCTTATTTCACTCCCAGATCAGGTATCTTATACGTTTCTACCAGTGCAATGAGTGTCCTGCAGGAAGGGTGGCAGATGCTGAAGTAGTTCACCAGAACAGTTTTTTAAGACAATTCTTCCAATTCAAACAGCGCCTAAAACCCAGCCTCACTGTGAATAGAATACACAGAACTGCAGGCCAGGGAAAAGGCCCTGGAGAAGGTTCGTGGACAGTGACTTGAAATCCCAGATTTGTTTGCAGAAATAAATTGTTGATATTTGAATCTACTTTTTGGCAGCTATGTCCCTGAGTGAGCCTTAAGGTAACCCAAATATTCAAAAATTGTAATGTAGGACCCACAGCACCAAAGAGCTGGGAAGGCTGACGAGAAGTGCTTGTAAAACGCGTCCGTCTTCAACATGGAAACTCCTCTCGTAGCGTTTTGACAACATATTTCTTAATTTAAGATGGACTGACTGATACAAGAAAAGAAAAACAGGTTTTGTTTTGTTTTTTCAACAAGTTTACGTTCTGAAAAATATTAATGTTATTCCACTGTAGTACTGAATCAAATTGTGGATCCTTACAGTGATATTTTAGGAAGTGTTGTTTTCTGGACAGCTTTCCATAACGTTCTCAATTATGTTTTATGAAGGTTAAAATGATTTTAATCTAATTTTTGGCTTTTTTGAGCCTTTGGGATACATTTTGGTCGTTTTTTGGGCTTTTGCATAAGCATAAGGCTAGAACCCTACATGAAAACTGAATTTCTTCTCTGGTCTTAAACATATAAGGAGCAGGGGTTTAAATAAATGCATTCAGTACTGTAAGATTTGAAACAAAATTTCAACAATTGGCAACACTGAAGGTCTAATATGGGGCTTCTTAGTTAATTTTAACACTATCTAGTTCAGGCACTGGCAAAGCAGGACCATGTCTTGTTAGCGTGAACTTAGGCATGCAAAGCTTAATTCACACAGCTAAACTGACTGAACCCCCGTTGTGCTTGGAGTCTGTTCTGGGGGTATTGCAATGCCTGGCAGAAGGGTCTGCGGAGTTGGGTGAGTTAAATCTAAAGCATATTAGTATCATTTCTCTAAAATATGTACTAGGTCATCATTAATGAACATACATATGTATCATGTATGTGTGCATATTCTTCCACACACAAACTGTGGGTCAGGCAGTGAACAGGCATATGTCAGTGTGCCGCCTTTCTGTTCTCTGTGTTTTCTCCCTGCCAGCAGTCACTTGTACCTGTGCTGCCCTCCTGGACATATTCAGGGTGTGAATACCCTGACGCTTGAGCAGCGAAAAGCATCAGCTGCTGACGCTCTGCATGGCATCTATCAGTCCCTGTACTGCAGCTTTCCCCAGAAATACTGGCTTCAGCTGCTCTCAGCTGATTGGAAAAGCCTGTTCATCTCCTCTGCTCTGGGAATTTGAACCTTCCCGGGTTGGTGAGTGCTGGCGGGTGACAACCTGGCTGGCAGTCAAGTCCAACCTTGTTTAGAGTTCCTGGGCTTAAGGATATTGCTGCTGTGCTCTCTTACTCCCAGGTAGCAATGTCTCCAACCTCCACATCAGATGCAACTGGCATCTTCGTATGAAACTCTTTTTTTAAATGATGATCAGCTTAAAAACTTGATTTTTATATGCAAGAATTTGGGGGAGGTTTTTTTTAGGTAGCTTTCCTGTTTTCAGGCATTTTGTTCTAAAATGATCATATCTGCTCACTTTATTCAAGTGAATCCAATCTGAGTTAAAACTAATGAAATAGACTGCATTAAATTCCATGTATCTATTAAAAAGGTTCAATATGCATATATTTATTTTCTGTTACTATCTAGTATTTGTAATGACAGCAGAACCCAGAGGCTCTGCTTAGGAATTGGAGTCCATTGTGCAAGCTGTGATGACCAGACACAGTAAAAGACATCCCTGTCCTTGTGAGTTTCTGAAATTTTGCTCATCTCAGCATCTGATGAGAGGTCTCAATTACCAACCCATGCTCTTTGGGAATTTCAGGCCTGATCCAAAATTAAAATGCCTCTGTTGTCTCTGCTATTCTGGATTTTATATATA
>VXAL01009376.1:3782-95214 GCA_013399475.1 Chauna torquata | reverse complement strand
TATATATTTTAAGAAAAGGAATCTTATACTTAGGTAACAGAAAGAAGTTCCCATGAATGATGCTTTCGTTTATCACTACTTTTTCTACAGCTTGAACAAAAATGTTTAATGGCTAACTCCATCTGCTACTTGCAGAAACACACTGGCAGTTGGACCAGTCATCACGCCGCTGAAATCAGTGGAAGGAATCTAAGTGGGTATAACAAGCCCACTGGTTTCAGGGTACGATATAGGGAAAGGTTGCGGGATGTAGATTTGACTGCTGATTCTAGTGCCACTTTATGGAAGTGAAATAGCCTATGTTTTCAAGTGTCATTAACTGCTCTAATTTCATTAGTCTCTTCCTCTTTCCTGGACTACAGTTTCACTGCACTAGTCACAGAAAAAATGGCTCTCAGACTCTGTGTGAAATCTGTGTTTACGCAATTATACCTGCCATGGGAAACTGCCAGCCAGTTATTTTACAAGTTATTAGAATAAAAGATTTCTTGAAATCATGGTTTGGGGGTTTTATGGGTTTTTTAATGTTTTTTTGTTGTCGTTTTTCTATGTTGTTGTTGTTGTTTTATCTAGATTGTGCTATCGTTTTTGTTTGAAAGCATATGACACTAATCTGTCTGACCAATGTATTATGTAGTCCCAGGAAGACAAAATTTAAAAGCAGATTAAATCCAGTACAGGGTGTCTTGTCTATTAACTGTTGTCAACTTCTAGTTCCCTTGCCCAGTGTACTAAATTTGTTCTGACTGCTTTTGTTCATATATACATAACAAAAGGTGTCTCACAGTACTGAGTTTGCTACAATGAGAAAAAATGTTAAGAACCAAACTCTATGTTGAACATTAAAGTGACAATCCTATTCAAACTACAGGGGTGGGTAATTCACACCGTCTGTGCCGTGTTCTGTAGCACAGGGAAGCTAAGAGAACCAGACATGGGCTAGTGCTTAAAATTACATGAGCAAAAAAAATGTTAATGGAAATCAACAGACCGCTGCTTCTTTATTTAATTTGCAGAGCCTAAAATATATTAGTTACCATCAGGGAAAAACAAAACAAAATAACCCTCACACAAAGTTTTAAACGGAGCTGTTTGCTAGACTAGTGCATACCTTCCTTTGGCAGTCATTGATCTATTTTTCACATATAAGCTATACAGTGTATTAGCTGTATATATTAGCTAAGAGAGTATGAGTTCTCGAAGGAACACATGGTTATTCCCAGCCTGGACAGCACTTTTTAAGCATTAAGAAATCTATACAACTGTTCAAGTGAATTACCTGGGTTTTGCTACCGCAATTTTAAAGTACAGGATAGACTTAAAGAGTTCCTACCACTGNCCCTCTTCATTTGCCATGCACTTTAAAAGTGACGGGTGTCGTCCCTATGAAGATTAGAAGATCCATGTTGGTAATGTCACATGCTTTGATGGTAGCATTGCCCCAGGCATTTGTCATCCAACCTACAGGGATAACAATGTGTAATGGTAGTGCTTTTTTCAGAACACTGTAAGTATACAGATATTATTAAATTTTACAATTACCACAGGGAATGAATCAAAGCCTCCAATAAGAAAATGAACTATATATTATTGCCCTGCCTTTGTAATTTTTGTTCAGTACTATCTGATTGCATTCCTGTTATCACTTAGTTGTTTCTCTGCATGTAGTTTTATCTAATTTCTCTTTATTTCAGTCACTTGCTGAGGAGATAAATGGATTATTTCAGACTAATTGCTACTTATTTAAAAAAACATCAACCTCTTGTAAGAGCTTCAAATCAGTGGTTTAAACTAGCTTTTACTATCTGGTGGTTTTTATCTTGAAGGATTTCATCACTGGAGTCTGTTAATGAGACATTTTTCTAAAGCTGCTTTCAGTCTGCCCCTACCTGTTCTGCCAAAATTTTTAACACAAGCGGATTATCACTGTTAAGTAGTTAATGAGATATTTGCTGCTTTTAGCATCTATATAGATTGGAAATACTAATGATGGACCTTCCAGCTGTGTGTGTTTCAATGTAAAGTGTCTGACTGAGAAAACCAGAATAACAATAAATATTACATTATCTTGTTTTCTCCATCCTTATATGATGGAGGAAGCAGCTGCATTATTTATCTAATTGAAGGAATGTTATGAGTATGCTTAATTAAATGTAAGAGTACTTAGTAATACTGTAAAACTAAACAAAGGATAAATGACAAAATGAGCTCAGGTGATCTAAGATGGTTTAATTCCCAAGTGTTGTACCCTCTCATATAATTATTGTAGTATATGTCTGTACATCAGAATCAATGTATCCGATCTATATTCAACAGCATATCAATTTCTCAACCCTCTTAACAAGCTTCCTTCTTTTCCCAATGCAATTGGATAGAGGGTTCTTGGAGCCTAATTCTCTCTCATCCATTTGCACACCTTTTATTTTCAGTGGGATTCATCTATTCTTCCACTGGTGAGAGAGCAAAATCCAGGTTCCTAGTGCTGATGTGTGAAATGTTTGAAGTCATTTTTGTTTTAAAACACTTTAATGCCAGCACTTTGAGTTAGGCTCGAGTAGGGAATGGGATTAACCCGAAATTAGGCTTCAGCAACATGAACTGAATAGTGTGGTTTTCTCAGTCATTCTATCTGATGCTCCCAGCAATAGATGCAGCATGGCAGCCTCAGATGAACACGGTCCTGTTTATTGTTGGTATCAGAGGAAAAAGCATAGTGCAGGAGTTAAAATATTTACAAGTCTTAGGCTCTCTGTGGGAGCAGTTGACACTTCACAGTTAAAATAGAGTTTTCCAGGGGATGTAAACCTTTATTTGTTGGCTGAAGGTTTCCACGTAAGTGGGCAGAAAGTAAGGATCCTGCAGGATCTGGGATGTGGATTCTGGTGAAAAACATGTTCCTTGTGGAAAAAGTCCTTCCCTTTACAACCAGCTACCTCAAAAGACTCAGTGAAAGCCATAAGACATAATTAGATCATGGAGTTTGATCCCTGCCAAATTCATAATTTAAGTCAATGCTTAAGTCACTTCTCTAACAACAACAACAACATAAAGGAACTGCCGTTAGTGTATGGAAGTGATGCTTTCATGTGCTAATACAGTGATCACTCCAATTTTCTGTTAAAGTCAGGACTCAAGAAGTCCTTACTTAATCTTCAGCCTCTTTGAGTTATCTCAGAGCTGGCTTTTTCTTAATTATTTCAGTTTATTAAAGAAAAATAAATCCATTGATGTGTATTTTTAAGTCTATTAAGTGTCTGATGGGAAAATAAAGTTTAGAAAAAATATGCTTTGCCAAAGGTTAAGCAACTCTTTGTTCAGGAGTTACTTCAATAGATTAAGCTTTCCAGCACATCCATTCTTCCAATGCACTCCTCAGCTTTCACAAATATAGCAAAATAAACATGAAGGAATATCATCAAGAAGAAGATATATGCTGCTTGTGTAAGTAATTATGTCCCTTGTTAGTTCACTATAAAGTAATTTTCTTTTTTTCCTCACTCTTTACATTTCTTAGTGTGCCCTGGAAGGTATTTTTACTTAATTTTGTTTAGAAATTTGAAAAGCAAGAGAAAGTGAGGGATGATTACAGACTTTATTTAAGGGTTTGATTTTGGTTTCTCTCTGTTCTTATATCAAAGATAAAATGGAAGTGGTGGTGTCATGTTCAGGTAATGAGATTTTATATTAAAAAGAATAAATTAAGCTCATAAAGCCAATGGCAGGAGGGACATGAGGAACCATTTCTAGCTCACAAAAAGGACTTTATACATTAATGCAGTGAGCATCAAGAGTTATTAGGAGTTGAAATTCAAAGCTCAAAGGATGTCAAGTGCTTCAAAAGCAAAGGCTTATTTTGTATTGTTTATATTTAGAAGTGATATGGAGCTCCCTTGAAATATTTTACCCATGATGTCAAAAATCTAAAGCATTACGGGGGGGAAAAAAGAACTTGGGATATTTCCCTTGCAAACAAGAGTTCTGTCCATGACACACCAGAGGAATCCTCTGAGGTACAGATTTGTACACAGCACTACTTACCAAAAAATCACAAACATCCTCTCTGCTTAGCTGCACGTTGTTGCTTGCCTTGAAAATCCATAGTACGCAGAAAGGTCTTACAGCACATTCACTACTTTTTTTTTTTTTTAAATAAAAAAAAACAACAAATCCTGGAATATCAGTATGTGGTCATTTTTTAAATAGATATTTTTTTGAAAAGCTGTGTGACATTTTTCTTTAATGGCTGATTTTTTTTTAATGTCAGCTACATTTTTAAAGCATGAGGCCTGGTTGTAACTAGCCTCGGCACTGCTACTGTACATCAGACTGTACTATTTGATCATTAATTTATCACAGTTCTAGCAGTTTGTTTGACAGGTGATAGTGCTTTCATCTAATGGCTACACAGCAAGTGTGTGGTGCACTAAAGAGTGGATGCCACTGACTAGAGTTAGAAATCAGCAGACAACAGCCACTTTGCAGAGCTGTATCGATTTACCAGAATCATTTAAAGATATGAAACAACTAGAATAACGAATGCCAATTCGGCTCACTGTGGGTTTTTTTTCTTATACTTATTTAGTATGGAGTATATTAGTAGACTTTTGTTGCTGGTGTCATTGTTATTGCAACTATTTGCCATGGTAGAAGAGGTGGAAAAAATCAAGGTGAAAGTCTGAAAATGTGTACTAGAAATACAGTGTCTGTGTTCAGTGCAGTTTAGGAAATTGATTCTTGGCAGAAGTATGAGGTATTCTGGAATATTATAAATATTTAGCCTTCGAATTCAGCCTTTCTTAAAGTTATCTGTTAAAAATATTCTCTCAATTAGGTATATAAACATGAATCTATCTGGAAAGTCCAAATCCTCAAATCCTACCCCAGAAAGCAGTTTTGTCAGGACGACTTGTGCGTACGATAGCCCAGATTGCTGCATTTATCTTTCTTGGCCAAAGACCCTCAAAGACAAAAATTCTTACGGCTATACTTGGTTTTTGTGGGTTTGCAGGGATGGTGTGCTACCATGAATCCAGTGCCCTCGTTTGCTGCAGCAGAGCCTGGGACCTGTTCCAGCAAGACGTAGAAGAAAGAGCCTAGCTGTAAACCTGTTAGCAGCCCCATAAACTTCAGAGACTCTCCAATCCTGAAGCACTTGGCTACAGCTACTTGAAATTATATCAAGAGGTAGAAAAGGCCCTTTGAATTTTAAAGTCGGTGCTGATAAACTTGTGCTCCCGATGTTGGACAAGTCAGCTTAGGACAAAGCTTAGGTGACTCATGGAAGTTAATTAGTTTTCTGAGGTGCTGATCGCTCATATTTCCCACTGAAGTCAATAGGGAAACTCCCACACGTTGCAGTGGGTGCTGGACACTGGCAATGCAGCGTTGTGGGACATCCAGAAGAAGCTGTGTTGTCTTTTGTAGTGGAGGCAGTGGGAGCTGCTTACAAACACGAAGGAAACCAAAACGATGCCAAAAGAAATGTTATTTTCCGCCTTCTTAGCGGTTGTTACAAAAATCACAAGTAAATAGTAAACACAAAAGTTTGTCAAATGTTTTCAGTATTTGTTTTAAACATACCGGGATACATGCAGAAGTATTGCCTTTTCTCCTTTTAATTGCAAATCACAGGAACATCTGTGCCTGAAAGGTTGCTGTGTACCTAGCTCTGAGTGAAGTGGTATTTATTAACCTAAAGCTATTACTAGACCACTGTCTAGGTTTGTAGTAACTCGTCAGTGTTGATGAGTTTGCATAAGCCTTGCTCAAGGAAGGACCCCATTCCTTGGTTTCCCGTGTCAGCAAGCCACCTCCGCTGTAGCTGAGCATGGATGATGGTGTTTTGCTCTGGACGAACGGGTGGGATTACCACGTCTGTGTTACATGGACTGCGGGCAGAATGATGTACCAGAGGCTGAAATGCCAGGAAGCCTGAGATCTAGAACCTCACTTTGCTGAGACTGCAAAAATTTACACTGATCAAACATCTACACTGGGTTCTCAATGTACAGATAACTGTGTGTGCATTAATAGAGCTTGTACAGGGTAGATCATGAGCATTTTTTAGTGTAGGCTTTTAAGTTCCTGTGCTGTAGTCTGTCACATTTCCAACATATTAAATTGTGTTTGATTTGTTTGGAAGAAAGTTCTGTAGTTACTTCTAAGTAAAACCTGGTTAAAT
The DNA here is from genome assembly GCA_013399475.1 of Chauna torquata. Lineage (NCBI taxonomy): Eukaryota > Metazoa > Chordata > Aves > Anseriformes > Anhimidae > Chauna > Chauna torquata. The sequence continues at coordinate 89,033 of VXAL01009376.1, read as the reverse complement.
TTAATTGGTATTAAAGTGAATGTGATATTGTCTGCTCCAGTGAGGCAGTAGAGTAGAACTGTTTCAAAGTGATAGTTTAAAAAAAAAAAAAAAAAGAGAGGGAAGAAAAGAGAGCTGTGCTTTCCTCGTCTTCTCTCCTTTTGCTATAGAGTCCCAGTCAGGAACAGCTCAAAATCCTGTATAAGCTGCAAATCATGATCTGCCTTTCCATTTGCCCTCCTGCCTACAGAACCACAGGCTAAAAATGCCCTGGAAGAGTAATGCCCTCTATCTCGCTTTGACTTGCAAGTTCTCTGTCCAGCTCCTCCTCCTTCCACTGTTTCATTGCTGGATTGCGGAGCTCTCTTTGTGGGTTTGGCTATCACATTTCCAGGAGTTAGGATGGGTTTCCCCACAGCCAGCCTGGTTATAAATAGCTGTTCTCCTGAATGAAGAGCTTGCCTCCCTGATGGGTGGTCTGAATGAACAATTGCCACGTGATGGAGCCCCATCTTGTCTTATCTTCTCCTAAAAGTACTGCCTCTGGTTCTGTGAGGTCTTTCCTGGAAGATCCTGCTCACATGCTTTTAGCGTTAACTCCAGATGCATTTCCACTATGATGGCAGTGGAAGGGCTGTCTGAATTTTGACTTTGCGGCAGGATAAGGAGGTTGGGCTCAGGCAAGTAGATTCTCCTCTCTATTGCTGCTGAAAACCAAGAATAATTCAGTTGAAATGAGTGAGGTCCTCCCAGTGATAGCCTTGTACCACAGAGATCAAAGTCTGCCCTTCCCTCATATTTTAGGCTACACTCCAGCCAATATGCAAACTACATTTTTGCCTTCTTTTTCCCTGTTCTCCATTTCCACAGTTGAAGTCCTGGCTTGAGCCATGATTACTATCCCCAGTCCCTCCAACACAAAGATCCCCTACCCTTCCCACCTGAAAATCCCAGCCACAATTTGTGTTTTCAGTGTGATTAATAAGTATGTCTACAACCTAAATACTCAATTTCTCTCCCTGGGGCTGCCCATTCCCACTTGCCACCATGCTCGCCTTTCTCCTCGCGGCGGATCGGTAGGCAGAGTGGAGCCCTCCGTGGATGCAGATGCGCAGTGGTGGGCAAGCTTGGCTGGGGTCAGCTTGTTTGTTTGTTGCTGATGTTTTTGCTGGCCTTGCTCATCAGAGCCTAAATCTCAGGAAAACATCTAGTGTGATTTGTGTAAACGCTGAAGGCAAGTGGGATTGGACTTGCTAGGGGAGGAATAAAAAAGTGGAGGGAGAAAAACACTTGGCGTGGATCGGCTGCCCTAAGACTCATCTCGAGATGTATGCCAAAAAGCTCTTTGTCTCACATGCACATTAGGATAAGTAACTTTGCTCCTCGCCATCTGTCTCTCTCTATGAACCTCTGCCTCATTCCCATGTAATAAGAAAATTCATAGAAGTACCAGCTGTGACCTTACAGTGAAGCATGAGAAACTTTGCCTCTTTAACCAGCAATGGGAGAGTCAGATTTGGCACTGTTGATCATAGCTGTGTGTATGTGTGTGTGTTGTTGTTGTTGTTGTTCTGTTCTCTGCCACCGTCTCTTCCCCCAGCAGTGGCACAGCTTTTGTAGAAAGGTAAAAGCTGCCGTAGCAGTTCAGGAGAGACCGACTGCTGCCAGACGTGAATTTTTGGTGGGAAATTTTTTCTGTTTGTTTCTTCCTATTCTAATAAGGCTGAATAACATGAGGAGAAGAGACCATCAGATGTGTCAATTTCCTTGTCCATGGTTTCTGATGTAGGCCAGAAGGACCAAAATAGTAGCATCCAAGATGAAACAAACTGCATCAATATTTGTTTTATTAACCTGGCACAGAGCATATAAAAAGTCTGCCAGCTTCAGGGTTTCCCTACAGACATGGTGATGTCTTTGCATGTGTATTAAACATAAATTGTGTCCCTCATGCCCCATCTGCAGGACATCTAGTAGCTGAGGTTGCTGGCAGCTAACCCTATGTGCATGATCGTGCATGAGGAAGAAATTCAATTTGGATTCAGCTAACCCATGTAATTCAAACCCAAATTAAACACTTGATCTTCAAATCTGATTTTAGTATAGTGAAAATCAGTTTCAAGTTGAAATGTTTCATTTCAGAATATCAAAAAGAAGCATTTTTACTTGTTCGTTAAAAGCAATTACATGAAAATGTTACCATTGTGACTTTCATAGAATATTGCAGTGGACCTGAATCTACATTTTTGTTGTTGAAAAAAGTATAAAATGAAAAAGTTTCCATGTTATAACTATAGGACAGGTATTTTTCAGGATAAAATGATTGCTAATTTTTCTAAAGTAAAAGAATTAGACTAAATGCTCCTGAAATTTCCGTCTTGAGCATCAATATTTCTTGGAAAACTCATTGTAACTGTATAAAACCCGTTCCTCAAAACTATACGCTCATTGGCACTGAGGTATTTCAAACATCATTTATCTTTAAAATTTAAAATTTAGAACAAAAGTCTATTGTCTCCCCCTCCCTTACAAGCGTCATGCGGGGGAAGCTTGGCTTTTCACTAGGACTTTAGGAGTATATGTTACTGAGACACTTGAAAATTGCACCCAATATCACCAAGAGCAGCAGATGGATCTGTCAGCTGTTTTGCTGAAAATGGTGAATATCTTCCCTGGAACATTCATAAGTTGCCTGAGGCAAAATTTCACAGTGGAAACAGTGAGATTTCTCTTTACATAACATTCCTAGTACTCACGAAAGTCTAGGTCCCCCCCACCCGCTGGATTAAAATACCCATGAAGCAGAAGATGATGAATAGGCACAGCTGGGCTGCCAGAGGAGCATTTTCAGAAGTCCTCGGCCATAGCCTGACCGCAGCCCACCAAAGCTGCGGTGAATGCACGGCGTCTCTAGGACGTGCTGCTGTCGCTGGCTTTCGCACGTGGATGGCGACCGAAAGAGGCTCTGGTGAGGGCTTTGCGCCTCTTTCCTTCCACGCGGTCTTCCTCGCGTGGTCGCCTCGGGGGCTGCATGGGAAGGCTCCAGTCGCGGGGCTGGAGGTGTCCAGGGCTGTGCTGCCTTGGTGGCACCTGTACCTCGGGGGAGCTACTGGCGGCGGCGGAGAGGAGGGAAGCCCGCTGCGCCGCGAGTGCCTGCAGCCCCCGGGGGAGCAGCGTCTGGGCCGCAGGGAAGGAGGCCAGCCTCCCCACTGCTGAAGGGAACGTTTTGCCAATGGAGGCTGGCACGTCTCCTGTCCACGAGTACTTCGGAGAGCTTAAATTGGCTTTCTGCAAATATTTGTGGGCCTGATGCAGAGCCCGTCTTGTTTGCAGGCCCAGAGAGCGCAGGCCCTGAGCAGCCCCAGCGTAACCAAGTGTTGTCTGTGCTTTAAAGTTAATTTCTTATTAAGGTAGGACGTGAAATTAAAACCCAGTAACTGTCTCTGAATAACTGTTGCTCAGGAATAAGAATGGTTTTGTTCAAAAGGCTGTTAAGCGGACAGATGTCAGTTGAGATTTGCCCAGGTAGTCTACTGTGATGAGGGCCTTAGGCACTGTCTTAATTACATTACCTTTCTATAGTTTATTCTTGTTGCTGCTGACTTTTTAATACATAACAAAGTGTGTAGTCAAAAATAACATTTAAATCTCTCATAACTTTCCTTAAATGAAATGCTTATTGCAAAAAGGAAATTAGAGGTGTTTCTGAGAGTGAGGTTTGTTGTGGGCCTTGCGAGTATTTGAAGCTGGCTGGCAAATCTGTGTAAAAGCGATGCAGGAGCCCAGTTACTTGTGTGGGTCTTACTCGGTTTCAGTCATCAGTTGTATGATGGCCTGAGAAATTATTGTTTATGAATTTATATATTGCTACTGTAGGCTAATAAAAGGCAAAAATACCATGTGTGTGCTTGTACCAAGGGGGATTTCCACACAGTTTCCAAGGTTCAGCTCCAGCTTTTGTCAAATCTTTCCTTTGGAAGCCTGAAATATTCAGTGGCTTTGTATGAAGAAACATTCATACACTGGAATTTAGACATTTCTATCAATTGAGTGAAAGTTTTTTTAAACAAAATCCTGGACCCAGCGTGGATGTTTTAAGATATTTGACATCAGCTATATGCAGATACAGACTTTGGATTGAGTTTTGATCTTTTACTTCATATGGCAAAGGCTTGTGTGATTAGTCTTAATGGGACCAGACTCTTAATGGGAGAGCTTGTGAACAAGTGCTTGCATGTATAAGGATTGCTGTCTGGTTGCTGGTAAATCAGCCCTGTCTTTTGAACAGAAAGAATGAAAGCTCTTGTCTCGGGCAGCCTCGAATTGTGTTTCACTTGCAATCTGACTGGAAAGTTTGTTATGTGACTCAGTCTGTGCAATAAAACCAAACTAGGCAGTTGGTTTTGGTGAAATTCTTCCTAATAGGCCTGACTACTTGCACAGTATGCCATTTACTGTGGGATGGGGCTTTCTTAAGCGTTTAAATGGCGAGAGGGCCGGGTTGATGAGAATACCTACCAGAAAGGCCTGTGAACAACAGCTCAGCCTGAGCAAAATAATGCAGTTTGGGCATCCATGAAGGTGTAAAAAGCTTTAAGGCTTTCCTCTGGTGTCTTGTTTTCTCAAGGGAACTGTATGGCAAGCTGTGCAAACAAAATGGATAATATTTTATGTTCAAAGCAGACATCTAATTGCATCTCCCAGCCACCGGGCTATGGCGTATTTACTAATTCTGTCTTCTGTAATCCAGTGTAACACCTCATTTGCACTCACCAGCACATGTGTGAAACCCAGTGGTGCAACCACCACATCTTTCTGGTCCAGTATGTTTGCAGCAGGGACTATGAATGCTCACGACAAATTTGCTTGTAGCTCGGACATAAAGCAGAGGGAAAAACTCTAAATAAATGATTTGGAGCCTGATTTTGGCTCCTTCCATGCTAACTCAACTATGACTCAAGGACAATATTTGTTCTTTGGGGAACCTGACCTTGTTGCCTGTTCACCAAATGCAGAACCAAAGAGGCTGGAGGATGAAGGAAAATAAGACCAAAGGTCCTTGTTTTTCTATTCACTGTCAGGCTGTCTCTTTCGGGGGGCTTGGGAGGGAGGGAATTAAATATAAAGCAGTTTATCCTAATTCAGATAGTTAATGCAGAGCTTAATAGTGCAAAGCAGTGACAGGAACGTGTGCTCCTGCCACTGGACATTTAGGGGATGGATTAAGACGGTGACTGATAACATGACTGCAAATTTCATCCAATATGATGCTGCTTTGTGACTTTGTTGTATAGTTTGCATAGTTCTGGATAGTCCTAATCTTCACAGGTAACTGAGGACCACCAGAGGAATTTTTTGTCTTTTTTTTTTTTTCTTCCCTATTGTTTTAACAAGTGCCTTCTGGGACTTTTGAAGGGGTTGCATTTCAGGCGCCCTTCATCCCATTTTTTCTGTATTAAGAAGGATGTGTGGCACAGCGAAAAGCTGTGAATGGTCCTACTGACATCAAAAGCAGCAGCTGTAATGTCCTGGTGACTGTGGCAGAACAGGCTTCTTGCTTAATTTTCCTGCCTTTCTATAGCTTATTCAAAAGCATATACTCAGAGGTTTCCCAGTTGAAAATGTGAGCTGTTTAATTTGTTTAGGTTGGAGAGTTACTTCACGGGCTGAGAGTGTGGTATACGCAGCATTCGCTCTCTGCGGATGCCTGTTTCTTGCTAGCAGTTCTGCTCACTGGGCTGTTCATAAGAAGAGTGCGCAAACTCATGCAACTGGAGAGCAATAGAAAAATGAAGCTATGATTTGGGGATTGATAATCGTTTTGTCAGAGTTATGTTAATAATCGTGAAAAATAGGTGAACAGTGAGGCGTTGAGCGTTTTATGCAAGTGGAAGTTAGAATGGGAATCCAAGCTCCAAATAGGGATGTTTGTTGTCTTGGTGGTCCAGCAGAGCAGCCAGACCATACATAAAATCTGAGAAGAAATTCAGTAGCAGATGGGAGTGAGAAAAAAAGTATTTCATGAGTTGGACAAGGGAGAAATATCTGATCAAAATGAAGTTCAGAAAAAATCAACATGTGGAAATCAAATGCATCCAGGAGAGTTAAGGGAGACATCAGGGCAGTTACTAGACAAAATGATATGAGGAAAAATGCAAAAAACATGAAAGATATGGCTTTTAGTTTTCACTTTTGAGAGGTTACAACTTCAAAAGAAACTGACTACAACAAAATAAAATGTTTCTCCCTCATGCTGAAGTGATTTGGCCATAGGTGCCTATGTTCTTTTTCTAATTTTGTCCTCTGGAGGGTTTGAGTCCTCCTAAAGCTCACTCCAGGCAGCCAGTCAAGCACGTTCACCTCAATGATTAGCGAGAGGCCTGCGGTGCACTGAAATATAAGGAGCCTGTAGAGAAACTCATCATGAGCCAAACGGGTTACTGCCTTGGCAGGATTCCTCTTACTGGTTTGCAAAGATAAAAGCAGGATAGGTAAAGGTTAGTATTTCAAAGCCTAGTGTCTTGGATCTTAAAATATTTGGTGAAATTATGCAAGAATACTTCATCCAAGAGAAAATAGTTTCTGTGTAGTGCTGTCAAGGTCAATGAAAGCTAAAGTCAGCTGCTGGCCGAGCAAGCAAAAACTGCCTGTGGGCTCCCTTTGCTTACACACCTGGTAACTCTGAGCTTGACATAAAGTGTGTGGGGAGCAGGACTGGGAACTCGCAGGCTTTTTTGGGTCAGCTTTGCTGCTTTCAGTTGTGCTAAAAATCCCAGTGTCGTAAGGACTACGTAGCACATACATCAGGAGAGCTGATGTGGCTCTTTGGGATCTCACCCTATCCAGGTTCGGGCTCAGGAGCTCATTCCTCCCCAGCTGCCCACCCTGTGTCAGAGGTCAACATCCCACCCAGCCCAGACCTGTTGACCACCAAGGCAGATATCAGGCGATGACCTGCAGGTCCACCAGTCAGCTGCTTCAGCTCAAATCCTGGTGTGTTAAATACAGTTCACATCATGATGTATTGGATAATTGGCTCCTATTTCAGCATGAAATTAATCTTTAAACGTCCAAGTTTTCAAACAGCTGAGATGTTAGGTAGTTCTGAGGCATAGGGGACCTTCCAGCTATCAGCTGTGCTGCAGTCACACCAAGCCAAGGATTTTGACTGAAGCTGCTGCTGTGTCTGAGCACAACTGATGCATGGGTTCTGACCGCTTATCCAGGGCTGCTAACATGAAGATGACTACAGGGGCTGAACACTTTTGGAAACCAGCTCCTACTTAGGAGCCTGCATCATAGCTAATAACCCTTCACCTGAGCAGACCATGAGCGCCAGCACCTATTGACCATGTCTTCTGAGGCCCTTAGCTCAAAACATGGATATCTCTTCTAAGCATCTATGTGAGGAATAAACGCAAACATTCGTGGGGGCATAGCAGGTCCTGTTCCTGATCATCTGGTCCTTTAAGACCTGTATTCCAAGTTGTGGGTGTAAGTGCTCAAGCTTCAGTAGCTTATCGAAGAGAAGATGCTGAAGAATGATTGTTACCAAAATTACATTCCCCAGGCAAAGGAGGAAAAGGTACAAGAGCTGGGCATTCAGTGGGGTTGTTCACTATGACTGGCAAGTGCAGACAAGATGAGATTGCTTGATCATTGCATACAATGAGGTAAATATTTTGGACTTAAATTTTAGAGATGATTATTTGCAAGCTGAAAATGTCTGTTAGGCCCTTAGTGAAGGGCTGCATCTGAGTACAAAACAGTCCTCCCATGATGTGTATATCTCTAGCTTTGAAGGTGAAAAAAAAGGTGAATAATGTATTGGACATGACAGTGATATGGACACCTTCATGTGTGTAATTCATTAGAAATAAGGAGTGTGTTTCTTTGTTGGTTGGCAGTGACCTTGAGCAATTTGGCAATTCAGTACATGTTCAAATTATTATGGAATTTCTTAGTTTTCTGAGGAAATCAGGTTTGGACATCTGCTATCCAGTAAAGGAACAGACAAGGATATCTATTCGTAATTGGTGTTACTAATCTTTGGCTAGAGGTATTTAATAAAGTCTATTTGGCATGTAATTTTCAAGCATGGATCGTGTTTTCTGAGGTCTCTGTGGTGCTGGGCGGTGCACAGAGTTGGTGCATCACTCAACATGAGAAAGCAGATGCAGAAGCATGATTCCAGGCACCATTCGACTTGCTGTGAAACAAAGGAAGATCTTCTTTGGTGGACTGGAAGAAAGAAATTGGGCTACATTTTCAGTGTTAGTTTGAATCTCGTCTTTGTTTTCTGCCATTTTGATGTTTGAATTTTGTAGCATGCTGTGTGATTTATTGGGCTTGTAAAATGTACATACTCCAACTTAAAAATCTACATGTTCCCGTCTGTACCCTGAGGATATCTCAAAAGGGGGGATTCAGAAACTGGGGGAAGAAAGGTTTCAAGAATTCTGCAAACTCTTTCCTTTAAGTGCTTTTTTTTTTTTTTTTTTTACTTGAGTGGCACTTATGAATTACTTACACCATCCGCTATAATTTAATGCACTGCACAATAAAGAGTATCTGCTGTTCTTTGTGTATTTCAATACCAATGCTTTCCTTATCTATTTTCCCCAGCTTGCCATTCCGTGCAGTAGAGGTTCTGTCATGTGATATTACTCCACAAAGAGGGAAGTTGGAGCAGCCCTGCATGCTGCTTTACACCACTGGTAAGCAGTCAGAGGATTTGCTTTGGTCATAAATGCAGTTTCACATCGTGCATCTCTTCTCTCTCTCACATGTTGAACATAGCATTTCAACAACTGAAAATTCAGTGGTTTTCAGCTGAATCAGGATTTGAATTAGTAGCTTGTGTCTTTCTTTGGGTTAGTGTTTTCAGTCCTGATATTGATTCGTAGTTGTGTGCAATTTCTGTTAACATCAGTGACTACCATTTGCATGCTGAGTGAATGATAGACCGCATTAGTTGTACTGTAGATTTTACTGGCTTCATTCAAGCTCAGTGTAGTATTTTCCATACACTTGGAGACCTTTGCAAAATTAGGAACTGTTGCTTTATAAATAGTTGTATTTCAGGTTGCTATATATGTGTTGTCAAAACACCCAAACCGTTGTATCACAGACAAGACCTGCGTACATCAGTTACCTAATTCCTACCCCTGTGACTCCAAAACTCTTTACTAAATTCTTCTGAAATATTTTGTAAGAGGAAAGGAAAATAACAAGTATATCAGGATGGACTATTATGCTGCAGAGTAGAACCATCTCACCTTACTTTAAGAGATTTAATTTGTCCTTCAGGTTTGCCTTCATCAGACAGTTCATTCCATCTTTAAATAGTTGTCTAAAGCGCCTATCTACCTGTACACGGAAAAGGAGTCTAGACACCCAATTTTTAAGTGGCTTAAGTTATGTAAGAAGAATCCCTTTCTAAAGTCCTTGCAATACTCCTGAGCAATTAACAGTTTTCCTTGTCCCCTACTCTGCTCTGTATTTTTCTGATGCCTTTCATTTTAGATACAGTCTTGGGCCCCATACCAGGAGCTTTACTTCTCTGTAATGGGTGTGATTTGCCTCATATGGGAATTCTGAATAAAATTACCAATAACATAGTTACAGTCAACTCAGTCTGTTTCAACGTTCAGATAATTTAGCCACTCAATAGGGAAATCCTCTCTGCCGCATTCAAGGAATGGTAATCAATACGTGCTCACTGGTAACATGTCTGCAGATTTCAAAACACTGTAAAGAGTTAGGTGATGTAGATGACTCTCAGTAAATTGTAGCCTGACAGCTTCTCTTAGCCGTGATCAATCCCTGTCCTTGTTGTTCAAAGGCAAATTCTGTCGAGAGGTTTAGTTGTTTCTGACTCAGAGCATCAGAAATCATCAAGTGTCCCATTCTTTGGAGAGAAGCAATCTGGACACCATCAGAAAATGAACAGGACACATTGTCTCAAGTTACATCAAGAAAAAACATCGCAGTCTGGGGGTGAACTGAATGGGTACTCGCACCTCTTAAAACATACACTCATGCAGGCAGGATAACATTATAAAAAGAAATGACTTGGCTTATCCACCAAAGGGAAGTTTCAGATTTGTGCATGAATATTGAAGAAAGGCGACCTATGATTCTGTCAAATTGTTCTGTGCAGGAAAACGTTGAGCTTTGGCTGCGGGAAGCTTGGAGTCAGGAGCTGTGTGGGCGCAGCAGAGTCCCATCACCTGAGCTTCATCCATGTCCCTGCTTCTGCAGCAGGTAAGCAGGCGGCGGCGGGAAAATGGGGAAAGTCTTTCATTTGCGTGCACTCACCGGCCAGCATACTGAGGGCAGTGTATGACTAGTGGGCTACTCAAACTGATGATAGCAGAATCTGTCTGCAAGTCCTTAACCAGGCTGGCCCATTAACACTGCGTGTAGACACCTGTTTTGGCCGGTGCTGAGAGGTAAAAGGTGAAGCTTTCTTGTGCTTTTCCTTTACATGCGGAGGTTGGGTTGGACTTGTGTTTGGACACTGGATATATTTGAGTTCAAACATGGGTTTAGGGCAACTTGTAAAATACTGGATAGACAAAACCCTGTCTCTGTCATATGGGTGATTTGATTAATGTCTACTTCTTTTCCTACTAAACCAGTCTCCTGCCTCCCAGTGAGCAGGTACGGAGTGAAAATAAAGTTGCCTTTATGGTTGGAACAAGCTGGGAATGAAATGAGTAGGATGACAAATGTGGGTCAGGATCTGTCAGAGCTCACAAAAGGCCCAGAACCAATCAACATGATTTCCTCAGCTGTGAATACTCAAGTCAGACAAATGTATAATGCATCCAACTCTCTCTAAAGTGTATGCGCAGCCTCCATGCTGGGACTACACTCCAGGCTTTTGAAGTTTAGCCAGTAGCCACTGCATTTCTGGTTGTTTAGCACTTGCTAAAGAACTCAATAGTTCCAGGCTGAATTATAATTTTTGCCCTGGGAAAGAAAGAGAGAAAACAAAAACCTAGCCAGACCAGTAGAAAGCCTTTTGGAATAAGAACTATTTTATAAAGGAAAGATCTAAAAAGATCAGATGTGATTTTTCTTCATGAATTGAAGCGGAAGTCACCTGGGTAACAGTACAGTTTGGTAAGGTTTGTTAAGGTAGGAGGGGTGAGTGAGGATGGCTTGAAGGGAATTAATGGATGGAAAATGAAGCACATGGAGAAATCAAAAATGAGAAAAATCAATAGAAAAGTTTAAGCACCCTGTATGATGCATAATGCTGTTGTAGAATGAAGCAGACTTTGCAGATGTCTTTGGTGTTTTTTAATACTTCTTTCTTAAATACAAAATCTCTAAGAATATTTATCATTTCTCCTTCTTTCCTCCCTTCACTGTACTCTTCTCTTTCCCTGCAACTGGTGGGGGTGTTTTTGTTTCTTTTCTTTTCCTTTTTTTTTTTTCTGCCTAGTTTTAGACACATTAATTGTGGGTTATGCAGTTTGCTTCACTTGCCATTTCAGGAGGCTGTATCAGCCATCCCATCTGGTAGCATTGTTTACCAGCAGTTTTGCAACCTTTCCATTCTGCTCGCTTATTTTTGTTACACTTAGCGTAGTGATGCCATTGGACATTTTAAGTGTGAATTGGTATTCCTTGTGGTATGTCCTCAGGTCTGTTATGCTTAGGGTATTTGCGTTACCTGTTTAGACACCCACACGTACCGTGGTTATTTTCGTTTGTGACTGAACGCAGGCTGTACAGCGGATGTCACAGGAATATGTTTAGAACTTCCATTGATCTCTTTAGCTACAAATAATCATTACAGCAGCAAAACAAACAGTGGATCAAAAATGCAGGAACGTAGCCCAAAGGATGCAGCTCACTTTTCCTTCTGAAACACATGACATGCAGGTTTGAGGTATAGTGTATAAACTGCAGAATGGTATTAAACAGGAAAACAACACAGGGTGTCATTAAGCAAGGACTTTGGGAAAAAATCAGCTGCATGTCTTTGGTTCTTTAAAAAAAGAGAATGAGATAAAGGTACAGGCACCTATAGGAAGTTGGTTGTCTTGTTCAATTCCTCAGCACTAACAGAGCACTCGATAAATCCCCTGCTGTAGTTTTGACTAAACACAGGTTTTTGCTTTGCAGTGCTGTTGCTATGCGACAGTCACGCAGTTTGCCTGTTCCATGCTGCAGATGGCTGCATTTTGTGGTGTCAATTGGGATGCTGTGTGTATTGTTTGAGGAGTTTAGAGATGTGTCCTATGTTCTGTGGCAAAATATGTAAAATTCTTTTTCTTCTTCAGTTATTAGTTTTATATGGTAGCTATTTGTCTGGAGAAACCTGAGCTTGGGAGAAGAATTGCTTGAAAATTTAAATAAAACTACATTAGATTGCATCATCCTAACTCCTGGGTCCTTGGGCTTAAGAGAAGGTAAACCTTCCGAGATCTGGTCTGCAATCTGGTCCAATGTGAGTGTTGTTTTTATGGGAAGAAAGGTGATCCAGTGCTTCCCTCCAAATTCTGCTTCAACTCTTTTCCCAGGTGTGAACCTGGGCAAGTCACGGGGGCAGGTCTGTGTCCACGGCAGGGACGGAGCTGGCTCCAGCGCTGTTCCTCACCATCTTGTCCCCTTCCAGCAAGCTCTGCTGAGAGTTCAAAAATAGCCCAACACGAGCACAGACAGCCCTGTGTCTGCAAGCATGAGCTGTCAGAGCCGTGTCACCACTCTGTGCACAGGACGAGCTTAGGTCAATGCTAGCTCGGGGAGGTCAGCACTTGCACTGCTTCATACGATCACCCCCTTCCTTCATATCTCTCTGCTTTGGTCCTCCCTCTGTGAAAAGATCCATTTCCTTTCCGTGAGCCCTTCCACAGATAAAGCATTGACGAGTATGATGCAGGTAGCCACTGCAGTACTGGAGAATTGCTTATGTGTCTAAGAGATTTAGATGTAGATTATTGCTAGTTGAAACTTGTCCTTCTACAGAGTCAAGAATGCTTTTAGGTCCTTGTTAGCAATAGTTCTGGTCCTCATTAGGAACTGGTGGTTTGCATATTTAAAATAATTGTTTGCAATAATTCCTGTTCAGAAGAAAAACCTGAGAAATATGTAGGGCATAAAGCAACATGATGTAACAGCAGTGTGCAGGGTACCATTTTGTCTTTGGCACTGTCAGCTCTGTATAGTCAGCCAAGCACTTTCTGCAATGGTAGTGTGCCTGTTAATGATGACAGTGGTTTATCAGTAGCATTGCTCCAGTCTTTGACAAGTGGGGAAAATATGTGTCTGCAGTTCATGCTATCATAGCACAATTGTTTTGGGATAATTATTGAATGCACACAGGAGTAGCATTTTTTTTCCTTGCACATGAACTGTAGTTGATGGTGCGCTATTTTGGTTTTGTTTTCTGCTTAACATTCCTCTGTAAGTGCAGCTCCTCTGAGGCTTGAAATGAGACACACAAAACTGAACCAAAGTGACTTTGTTTTCTGTGTGTAAGGGGATGGACGCTGAGCGATAATGACATATTTTGCGTGTGAGCAGCAGGTGCGAGACCAAGTGTCTACTGCAGATTAAAGTAAATATGTTTTTTTCTATATTTAACTGATATGTGACAAAGAAACAATGTTTAAATGTCACTTTCCATGGTTTTTCTGCATGTCTATAATTATACATTCTAATGTGCCAAGTAGCTACTCACTGAAGTTCAAATTTACATAGTAAAGTTGTGCATAACAAGACAAACAAGATACAGTCTAGCATTCATCTCCATGCATCTGGGCTGCCTCCACCCAGCAGTTACACTACCGACAAATGAATGTTTTCTGCTTTCTTGAGTTCACATAAATAGCTGTAAATTCCTATAATTAACTACGATAAGTCACTCCCCACTATTAAAACAAAGATGTGTTTGTTTATCGGTCATACTTGCATCCACCACTCTTAACATTACGGTGTCGACTGATGTTTTTTCACTGTGTTAAACAAAGCAGAAATATTCCTGTTGGGCAATGCCAGAGTCCCAAGAGCGGCCTCAAAAGCAGAAGCACCAGGCTGTCGCCTGCTGAATGCTCCACTTCTCTGCTGACAGCCGTTTCTTTCCCTCGCCCCTTACCGCACCCCCTCCAAATGGCAGTAGTGTTTAAGTGGGCAGTTAGAGCGTTGGGGAGCAAAGCACAGCTTGGAAGGGGAGAAGTAAATAAACTGAGATATCAAAATGAGTTAGTTCTTATAGATCCTAAAAATAAAGCAGTTCTTACAAACGACATCTGATTTTCTGTGTGTCAGGCCTAAATTTAGTCATAGGCGATTTGTGGCAAAGCTGGTCCAAACTTTTCTATGGTGTTTTTTTTTTTTTTTCTGATGTTAAACTTAGGTTGGTAGTGGTACAAAAACAATATTTTTGACTTTTTTCCTTGCTGAAATCTGCGTATTTCTTTTTGTCGAGGCTAGGGGCATCAAATTTTGCCCCAGAGCCTCCCTTTTCTTCTCTATTATATTTTTATTTTATTAGCCTTCTCTCAGTGCTTAGTTGAAACTTTGGTTCACTTATTTCTTGCATCCATTGTCTTCTGTGTGCTGGGGCTGTGCTCAGGTTGTTCCTGCTATGGCAGGACATGTTTTTCACAACTTTTAATGTCTCAGAAGTAATACATCCTAAGAGATGCAGACCATAGAACTAAATTGGGCACCCAAATTACAACTCCCATGAAATACTGAAAAGGGAGGGGGAGTGGGGAGGAAACATAACAGTGACCGTTTTGTTTTGCCTAAATTTTACATGGGGAAGTACTTCATAAGTTATGTCAAATTGGAAAGCTGGTTATGTATCTTTCTCTGCATGGTACAAGATCTTCTGTGACATATAGATTACTAGGGAGTGGATGTGCAATAGTGCCAGGATGCTGGTAGCAAGAAATGGGGTTCATTCTGTACTTTGGGATCTCTATACCATCTTCTTTCCAGCATATGTTCCTGTTGGTTACGTTATGAGTTTGGTCAAAGATTTGCTCTTTAGAGAAAATAGCTGTAACGGGGATCTTTGTATCTCTGGCTAGAAGAGATTAATAGTTGATGATCTTAAATAACAAGGATGCTCAGAAAGTGCATTATGAAATTCAGAGCCACTGATGACTTAGAAGTTGTTGGTCATCAAAGAAGTATGAAGCAATTTTCTTTTAAGGTGGTTTCTTTGGATAGTAGATATAAAAGTCTTTCCCTTCAGATTTTAAAAGCAGACTATATGTAGCTGCTTCCTTCCTTATGGATTTTGTTATACGTAATTACCATGCATGAACAGCACAGTGCATGGATTATACAGCAAATTCTGTTTTAGCCATGCAAACTCCCAGCGACATTGTGGGCTCTAACAGCTGTGAAGATGTGATTACAGTCTTTCATGTTAATATTGGGTGCCTTAAAGACCACTGAAGCTGTTCCCGGGTCAGCAGAACTAGAACAGACTAGCTAAGACTTCACTAAAACAAAGAGATGGTGTAGAGGATTTTCTGTGAAAAATAGAGAAAATTGAAAACAGAAAGTTTATTATAGTGCTGAAGGAGTTGATTCTTAAATTTCTACCCCAGAACAAGACACAAGTCACAGCTAGGCTGCCAGACTCTGCTTATCACTTGGCATCTTCTAAGTTATTAGTATTGCACCGCATGGGTATTTGCAGGGTAGTTCTGGCCTCATTACGTTGGGCGCTGTGTTATAAGATGTGGCAAGAGACGTGCTATGTAGTAGCATTCTGAATAAAGACAAAAGGTAGAAGGCTCTGTCTGCCAGGGAGAGAGGGGCAGCTGGCGCATAGCTGCCTGGGCTGAGCGTCCACGTCCTGCAGTGGGCAGACTCAGCCTGAGGAGCTGAGCCTGGAGATGGAGGGGTTGTTTTTAAATAGAGCTAATCTTCCTGAAATAAATGTAGTCTCCTCTCCTGCTCCTCTCTAAGAAGCATATCTATGGATCAATGGAATTTTGCAGCTGTAAATTCTGCCTTTGGATAAAAGCAGTCCAAGGGGTTGTTTCTAATTTCTGCCTTTTATTTTAAGTCCTGGTTTTCATATTCTTTCCAGGAGGGAGAATAGAAACATGAAAGTTTGTGAACATGACCTTTTTTTCTCCTACCAACTCTAGGCTTACCCTGGGACCAACCTACTTTACATCAACTCAGTACAACTGTGATAGGAAGAACTAAGAAAAAAGCCAACAAACAATAGAGCATAGCAAAGACTCACTTGAAATATTACAGCTCAAAATACCGCAAAGCCTCATTTCTCTGTTTTTAATGGAACCCCTTGTGTCCAGTTCACCTTATATTTTTATTAATCTTTGTGATTTTTCCCTAATGATCCTGTTATAAAGACATCACAGCACATGGCACAAGGACAATGCACATAAAAAGTTAAGAATGCATTTAACTACCAGCCATTGATTAGTGTTCTTGATGAGTTTAAATACTACCTGGGAAAGGCTTTCTATCAAATCCAATTGGCTGCAAATGCATTAAGCTTGATGAAATTCAAGATTTGGGTATTTATGAATATTTTTTTCTTAGAGGAGGTGCCCTTGCCGTGAGAATGTGCACTCGCTATTCAGCCTCTTGCCTCAGGGGGAAGGGGTGGCAAAAGGCAGTATGTGACCTCCCCAGAGGCTGCCCAATTCCCATTCCATTTAGTTTGATATAAATCAGGAGAAATATCACTGGCATCAGTGAAATTGCACTGGTCTTGGTAGTTCTTGTGATCTGAGGATGGAGAGGAGATGAAAGATGTCTGTAAGATCCTACAAAACATCTGTCTGTGGGATCCGGCAGTAGAAATTGTGGAAGGAGGGCAGAACAACACTGCTGGCTCAGTGCTGGGCCCTGGTGCTGTGGCTGCAGTTGTGTGGTCCTCCTGCCACTTGACAGCATAACTGCATCCATTTCCTAGGTATGCCAAGCGATAGCAAAGCAGGACAACACTGAGGTGCACTTCCATGAAAAACTTAGTCATGCTTGTGTCAGAGAGGGAGAACAGGCACAGGGAATATGAGTGATTATCTCCAGGTCGTGGCAGAATCAGGAACTGAGGCCGAGTCATAGTATAAGGCTCCACCAGACCTTCCCAGGAGCTCAGGTGGGATGTGCATAGTGTGTCAGATGCTCCATGGTAATCACACAAGAGCCCTGTGTGGTAAGCAAGAAGGATTTTCTCCTTACCATGGCCATCCTGTTGCGACAGTGAGCACACTCACCAGGAATATACATGCAAAGTTACTGCAGAGTAGCACCATGCTGTAAATCCATATTTTAGTCTACCATGAGGTACCTAGTTTATGGAACAAACCCCTCTACTTGCAGTTTAACCACAAAAGCATCATTTCTCGATGTTTTCTTCTTTCATGAAATTTCTCACATATATACACAAGGCCATTCTTTCAAACAGAAATATGATATTTTATTTTTCCAAAGATGCAGTTCACCTTCTAAAGAAAACCTATCTGCCCCCTATGTCTGTGAGAGAATTTCATAAGGACTGTAAAGGCTGCAGTGAAAATTAGGTTTGTGCAGTTCTAGGCAGTGCATGAATCCACTGTCACCTCTTCCTGGACTGTAGTGTAGTCTTCAGCTTCCAAACTTGTTCTTTTCTGCTCTCCAGACTTATTTAATTTAGAGTAGTTTGTATATTGGTTACCACACATATTTTGTTTGGCACGATTTTTTCCAAAACCTTTCCATTAAACTAAAAATATAACACACTGAACAAACCACTCCATTACCCAGAGAGAAAAACGTATTACTGAAACACAGGAAAGTATGTTGCGAGGTATTCATTTTAACTTCAGCTTCTGTCATAAAATTCTGAAAAACAAAAAAATCTGGAACATGCAATTAAAATAATTGTAGGTGTGCGAATGCCTGCCTCCGAGCAAGGAATTTAATAATACATTAAAACCTTTATTTTTGATTCTAGCAAAATATACAATTATATCCATACAAGCTGCCATTGCATCACTTCTTGGGTTCATGGAGGAAACTTCACCTACTGCTATTTCTGCTGCATGGAGTGATATTATTACAATTCTTACTTAACTTATCAGAACAATAAGCTCTCCAATACACTGAACTGAAAATGACGCACACTTTCTCAGTAAGATTGTATTTACTATTGATTTGTCTTGCCCTGGAGAGTTCTGGTTAACATTCCAGTGATAATTGACCCTGCCTTGTTTAACTCTTTCAGGAGTGCATCCTCACTCCCAGCAGTGCGTTGATGCTCAGCGACTCTGAAACAATAGTTCAAGCAATACGTTTGAAATTGCAGGAGAGCAATTCACACAACATTACTTTCTAAGATTAATAAGAAAAACAGCAGTCTCTGGATAAGATATGATTAATTAGTTCAAAGTAAGGGAGAGTTTTCAGATCTAGAGGAAGAAGTGTCATCTGGCTTCTTAAGTATAACCTTTCTTATATTGCAAACGTACAATCAGTGACACTTGAGCAGGCGTCTTTCAAACTAATAGTTATCACTGCCTACACTGGAGGAGGTGTAATTTCATCATATTCTATCAGATGCAGTGCAAATGAATAGCCTTGTGCTATTCTTGTCAATGGAAGGCTCTGCTGTCGCTTCACCAAGATCCCCATCGTGCCCCAAAGTTTTTTCAGGCTGTATCAGTCAGGATAATGAAAAATAGTGCCTCTTGCCTACAAACTGTGCTTTGCCAGGGTGATTCAGATATTTTAAGATATACTTTGAAATGCTTCCATTCAGTGTGCCTGGTCTTTATTGAGCTATCACTGGTACTGTACATTTACCACAGAGATGGACCGCATGCATCCCTGCTGTTACTTAAAATACGTTAGGAGGATGAAATAGAAAATACAGCATTTACTTGTGACATTTAAAAAATGTTGTTGTTGAATTGTTTTGGGGAATGTTAGTTCTTGGCTTGAAAAAGTAAGTTCTTGCTCTTTCTCTTTCATTTTTCAAGAACTGTATGCAGAATAGACATTTCTGAACCCCTGAGTGCCTTAGAGATGTCACAAGTGTAGTAGTTGCACCCTTGGGGCCTTCAGCTGTAAGCTTTGGCACTGCCGGATGCGTGCAGGGTTCAGGGCAGGCCTGAGTCCGCTTCTGTAGACTTGGTCTGGAGAGGTGGCGCACGTCCAGGCCTTGATCCATAAACATGCATGTGAATACAATTAGTTGCACTGATTGTCTCACAAGCTTCATCTTTAGTCATGTGTGTAAGGGTTAGTAACTCAGAAAGCTCCTTCCCATGGACTTAGCACACAGGAGTGCAGTAGGAGACCAACATGGGTACCTATGCAAGGCGAGCAGAGAGCATACCAGTAGATGGCAGCCAAGAATGCCCGTCCCTGGGTGGGGCTGTGCCCAACCAGGACCTGGAGATAGCTGGAGCTCTCTGGGGCTGCAGCTCCTGTCCACAGCCAAAACTACCCTCCTCTCCTTTCAAAAAAACACCTTGGTGTCTCCTGCTTCTGTCTTGCAACACCTTCCACGTCAGGCTTGACTCCCAACAGAAGGATTAGAAGTATGACTTCTTTTGTATGTGATATATTTATTTATAGGTCCAAATTTTGCCACAGACGTAGGATCATCCCTTTCATTGGAGTCTGCGAAGCATTTGGTCCTGCTTGATTGAAATCTAAAAATTGCATGTCCTAACCACAATAGTTGACATACAAAAACTGCTTTGCCAGAGAGGCAGAGGAGGTGGATGACACCTGAAAGACACTTAGGATTATCCTGTGGCTCCACCATTGCCCCGAGGAGCATGATTTCACTTCTGGTGGTGATGCCCTAGTTCATCACACAATGCTTTCTTCGCTAATCCAAGAAGTGGCAGTCATAAATACCAATAATTAACACTGACAGTTAATACTTATGATGTGAAAAATTATTCCTTCTGCCTCCCTCTTGAAGCTATCCCATAATTGTCATTATCCTTATTTTACGTAATCGCAGTATTTGCCACTCATTCACCCTCCCAAGCAACAGTAATCTTCAGCAATGGTAATGCCTGCTGGGTTGCGTACGTGCCCAGATCAGCCAGCTGTCAACATGCCAAGTCAGAGCTTGTGTGTTGCAGCACTGAGATACTGTTATTTTAAACACCAAACCACGGACTCAGAGATGGGACAGAGAAGGGGCAGAGCCTCCATTCAGGCTCGCTGCTGTCCCGTGGATGCAGCAACACAACACGTTACCGGGCCAAGAAACTGCTGTAAGGTGTCTCTACCCTATCACGCTGTTCCTTGCCATTCGTTCCCACTCCGTTTCATGGTGCACTGCACCGAAATGATACCTCTCAGAAATCATCCTTGTTTGTGTGGGGGGAGTGTAGGGGAGGGAGCAGGAGCGACTGACACCAGCTTTGCTACTGGAGCTGATGCGTCATGCAGCTACACCCAAAGTTTCTGCCTCTTGTGTCTTCTCCTTGCCTTAAAGTTCAGCAAGATGTGGGTCAGGCAGTGGGGAAGGGTTAACTTGGAAAAGCAAAGAGCAGCCTTGCTCCCAGGAGCATACCGGAGGTGACAGAATGGCTCCTCTGTGACTCCTTCAAATATTGGCAAGATAGACTTTTTAAATGTAGATTATGTAATGTGTTTGGGGACTATTTAAAATAAATGTTATTGACAGCCATTACATCTTAGAGTATTAATAAGTATTTAGGGAATTTTTTTAAAGGTGAAGTATTGACAGGAAAGACTGTAACAGCTACTTCTGGGCCATTACCATTTATCTTCTAAATCAGTCTGGGTTTATGGTTCACTGACATGTTTCACCCTATTACCTACTAAAGGGTGGTTAATGACAATGTGTTTGCTGCACAAGGTACTGCAGTGTGCGACACAGCACATCTACGATGCAAAGGCCTTGCAGAGAAGTGCTCCTCTGAGGAAGGCTGTTTGCAGCAGATCTTCACAGGGCTGGGTCTTAATAGCTATATAATAAAATAAAACAAAGCATTGAATTCAGCCTCTCAGAGTGATGTCTAAACTTGCAAATGGGTCCAATTCTGGTAAATCTTGAGTGAAATACAAACCCTGGCACTACAAACCTCCATATAATGAATAGGGGACAAGAGCCACAGTTGATATAAGTGCCCTGGCTCCACTGACTGTAATGGAGGAGCACAAGTTGGTACTTGCTGTTTCAGGGCAATGCAGAGCTTTCTCCTCTAAGGCACCACTTTCAATTCAGCCCTAGATTAGTCATGAATTGAGGTCATTTTAGGGTTGAGTGTGTGGGTAAAACCAGCCAGTTATGAACAGCTGAAGTCACAAATAGTATTCACCTCTACAGTGGTCCTTCATGCGCGGCCTTGTAGGAAATGTTTTCAGAAGTGAGAGAACATAAGGACACAGCACTGTCCATAAGTAACCTTGGTCTGAAAATGATCTAAGCTTGGTGTCTTGGTCCGCTGCTCATATCCTGTCAACCATACTAATCTGAGGTTTTGCTCCTCTTGCATTTTTTGTCATTGAAATAAGAAGCAATTAATATCCACTTGAATTCATCTGTCTCCTGCCAAAAGGTATTTTCTTCTTCTATATCTAGAAAGTTGTCTAGAGTTGTGGTTTCCTGTCCATCTGTTCCCCCCACTCCATGCCAAACCACTCCAGAAGCAAAACAGATGTGGATTCACTCGTCCATAGTCAAGCCTCACCTTTCCAATGTGAATTTGATAGACCTTCATACACTTGCATGACAGAGTGGGGTTTTTCCATGAAAACAACATTTCACTCCCAAGGCAGTGATGACACAGATGTGCATCACCGCTTCTTTTAACTTCTGACCAGCTCCACCAACTCCTTTGCTGGAAGCAGCCAGCAGAGACACTGAGTTATGTCTGGGCCAATCTCTTCTTCTTTCAGCACAGAGCTACCTCTTCACAGCTATCTTTTGAATTGCTGAATATCTCCCATTGATCCTGATCTTGCCCTCTATTTCTGTAGCATGACTGAGTCCATTTCCACCTAAAGCCAGCCTGCTGTCGGGATGCAGGGCTGCTTTGGATAATGAGACTGTCTTCAGCTCTTTGTTTTGTTTGCACTAGATTTTCCAAACCCCCAGCGAGTGCCGTTCAGTCCCTTGGTTAACATTTACACTGCAATCAGCGTCCTGCACCCTGTTCTATTTTCTGCAGACATGTAAATCGAACCCTTCTGTAAACTTCGTTTAATGATAGTGCTGTATTATGGGTTGTCTAAAACAGTGTCTAGGGATCCAGTTTCCTTTTAACTTCACCGTTTGGCTAAGGTATAATCTACAGTACGTCAACACAACACATCTCTCTATTGAGTGTAGAGGTGAGATACAAAGCTTTCAAAGCAGGCAGATTCTTTTGCTGTTTCTTGGTTTCCTCAAGCACTTTGTACATGAAAGATTGTTTCCTTATCTCTTGGAAAAGCTTTTGGATGAAATTAACCCCAGTGTAGAGGGTCAGCCTAATGGCCTCTGCACTACCAAAGTCCTACTTAGAGCCTATTCTGAGAGCTTAAATTGGATTTGTATGGTTCACAAGGTGCATATCCCTCTGTGAATAGGTAAAAATGAAAGATATAATTTATACTTACCTAATGATTTCGGTTCCTGACTAGATCTATTTTATCTGGCTTTGTTTGGGGAATTCTTAAGCAGCAATTCAGTAACTGCACATGGCTTTCAGGAGCTCTCCAGCAAACATCGAAGAACTGGGCCTGCCTACCTGTGCTGTTGCTGGCATGTGTCGTGACATGGAAGCACATGCATTATTGCAGGTGCTGATAAGCAAACAGGTACCAGCAGGAGTAGGGCTTGTCACCAAAGGCCCACATCCCACGTAGCTGGTCCAGGGGAGCGCAGGCTGGAAACCCAGCCGTAGCCCCTCACCAGGCTCCCTTCAGAGTGATGCACACTCTGGGGCAGATGCCAGTGAGAAACCTCAATTTTCAGCAAAGTTCAGTGAAGCGCCTGCAGCTGCTTTCTGAACACTTCTGAAAGAGGAACGTAATGGCTTTTCACGTCATGTTTTCCCTTACAGCCTATGCACAGAAATTACATGGCTCTATGTCTAATTAGAAGAAATCTAGTGGAAGTTGCTGATTAAACTATCTCATTCTACAATAAGCATGTTTGTACTGAAGAAATAGTCTCTTTTTTATTTTTGTTCTTGATCATTCTTAGTAGGGTTCTTCATTGTGTGACAAGAGGGCAAAATAAATCCAAAATGTCACCCTAATGTGAATCTGTAGGTACAGGTATAAATGAGAGAATCAAGCCCCAAATGGACACCAAAGGTACCCTAATGATTCATTTCTCCATCTTGGTTCTCTCTAGCCAGCTTTGTGGTCAGCTGTGGCAGATAGCCTGACAGCTGCCCATGGTGTACCTATGTTTCAGCTAAGAATACGGTCCTGCTGTTTCCAATTAGGTCAGCCTGGCACTCGTCGAGTCCTAAATTCAGGTTGTCATTTTGGACATTTATAAATGGAAACAAAGCCGTATTTCTCCATCATGCGTCTAAATAAGTTCAAAAACAATGCTAAGTCCATTTTAAGCATTGGGTCCACCCAGCAATCTTATTTCCCTTTTTGGTCAATTGATCTTTCTGTTATAATGTGCAGCCTTAGAAGTTTCAATGATATAAAATCACTTTCCTCTCCCACCTTGGGATCTATGAAGCTAATCTTGCTTGACCGTCTAGTTCAGGAAGTTCCTTTGAATGTATTCTTATAGTAGAGGTTGGATAAGGGCCAGTTGCGTTGAAGGCAGCATGAGTTATTTCTTAATATATCTGAGGTTTCGTTCAAATGTGAGCTATGGAATTAGGAGCCTCCTCTTTGAGGGGGTGCATGCTGCTTTGGGCCTTCTCAAATCATCTTTGTCTCAATGTGATGAAGAGTTTTTAAGACCAAATACTAGTGCTAATAGATGGTGCTGGCACATCCTTTTCTAAGAAATCAGGGACTCAGACTGAGTACCTTATAGGACCCCAATGGAATTAGAGAGAAGGGCAGTTAGTACGTTTGGGGAGGTACTCAACTCTTTGAAGGATCTGGTCCCCGGAGTGTGCTTCTGATTGTTTCTACAGTTGTTGGACTCTTATGCATTCAAGGTAATACTATACAAAAGCTCAGTTTGTGTGAGGAAGCAGGAAAGGTTTCCAGAAGCAGCATCTGGCACTGGTAAAATGCAGAATGTGTTTAGTGAATGTCAGTTTTCTTTGTGTAATTCAGGTACTTGGGTGTTATTTCTGTCTCATCCACTGAGCTTATGAATGACACATGAGGGGTCTCTTTCCAGTAAGTCACAGCAGTGGTTGCAGTACGTACAAGCTTGCTCAGACACCGGTGGGAACCAAGCCATAGGGGAGTGGAGCTCCACATTGACTAATTTGCTGGGAGTGAGCCCCACCCTCAGCTGGAATCCCTGTTAATGTAATAATCATCCAGAACTGGGAGTGTTAATGGCAGAAAAAAACCCTGGGAGAACAAGCACTACAGGAGGAGGTGAAAGATGTGGGCAGATTAAAAAATAGAGCACCAAATTCTTGGCTAGAGTAAATAAATAAAGCTCTTTTGAAGCTACTGGCGAGACACCAGGTAACCTGACCCAAAATTTGTACAGGTGGGTGAGCCCTTGCAGGATAAAGCTCCATATGTTTGTCATTACTTTAAGATATCCCACTGCCGCTCAAGCCCTGCACTTCCACAAACTTCCGCTTCCGTTGTTGTGCAGAAAACAGAGCAACAAGCAGAAGGCTTCTTCTCTGAGACAGTCGTGTCACGATATGGCAGCTTCGGACTAGGCGGGTCCCATCTCTTTTTCCTTGCAGGTTTTTCTAACCCAGTGCTGATCACCAGCACACAGCGAAGCCCCATGGCGGGTGGTGCTGGCACGGCTGCGTCAGAGGAGCCGTGGTGCAGGCGTGGGAGTGGGCAGCGGAGTCGCAGGACTTTGCACCCTGCCCCGTGCAGCTGCACAGGCCGGGAGGAGCCCACGCGTACAGTGCAGTGCGAAGGGATGCTTGAAAGTTGGCTTGACGTGCAGAGAAATGCCTTTCAGTCTGTCCATCCACTTTGCAGCGTTTCTCAAAGCTAGTAAAAAGACAGTCCTGCAGTAATAAAAAGAGAAAAAAAAAATAAACCACAAATCAATGTAATATTTGACTTGGCTTTGGGAGCCATTTTTCTGAAAATGTTTAAGGCTGTTTTAAGTAACATGGTGTTTAGCTTTCTGCTAATGGAACAGCTGAAGAAAAATGCATTTTGCTCTGGACTTGCTTATTAGTCAATGGAAACTATAACCACAAACAGTGCAACTCCATTTAACCACTGTATTAAATATTAAACCTGAAACTGTCATTACCAATTATTTTCAATAGGGCATAATGGTTTGAGGGTTAAGTAATTCGGACTAGGAGCCAATGGATCAGTTTAATCAAATGAAAGTATTACTAATGGGATAGTGCTGTATGGGAAGGTGCAGTGATGCTGAACCTTGGTTTCTAACACTGGGACAGTTTAGTGTCAAGCATTTTCCTGGGTTTTGTTCCTTCATGGCTAACTTCCCCTAATGTTGTTGATGAGGAAGGTGATTCAAGGAGGCAGAAAGACCAAAAGCCTGGAAAGTTTCAAGGTTAGCATGTATATCTTCTGACATGACTATGTCCAGCATATCGCCACATCCACTCTGCAAAGTGCTTGTTGAGCAAGATTAGCATTTCTCTACTTAAAGCAACATAATCAGATTGAAACAAACCCTGTGCTGCCTGCACTTAGGAGGGATAGGCTGAGTGCCCTGTTTAAAGGTTGTGGATGAAAAGATGCTATTAGTAGTTACAGGTGCTCCTGTACAAAAAAAAATGTATTTAATAAAATCCTGTTTAAGTTTTAAGTGTAAGCAAAAGCATTTAGTGTCCAACTCCATCCATGGCAGCAGGGAGGCCATGCGGAGACCCAAGTTCTGCTGCAAACCCTGCAGCTCTGGGCCTGCTCCTATACTCTGCAAAGCCCTTTGGCACATGCTGGAGTTCAATGCAAGCAGAAATTAGTTTCCACATTGGTCCTGGCCTTGAGGCAGTCGGCAGAGTGGGGCTTCTGTTGCCTGATGGATCTTGGACGCTCAGGCTTCTTGGTCACCCACCGAGAGCTGCCAGCGAGTGGGCAGGGAGGGTCCCATCGAGCTGGCACAGCCGAAGCCGGCTGGTGACTTGTCTGGAGCTCAATGCATGCTGAAAGTGTCTCTGAAATATGTTTGATTCAGATCTGCGCCTTCTAGTGAAACCAGGTTTTGTCAGAAAGATTCCTGACCAGGGCTAGCCTTATTGTTCTCATGGTTCAGCTGAGGTCAGTAATGCATGTAATCAGTACCAGGGTGTGGATGCATCTAGCAAGTAATGGCAATACCCCAGCCTGTGAAGATTTTGCTCTGAATGACAGTGCTATAATTAAGTCTCCAAATTCAGGACTCTGAGCCAGAAATGAAGTTCGGGAACTTCATAGAGGTAGGGGCCAGCTGTAAAGCTCATCTAGGGATGTGGATTGCAATTTCCCAAAGCCCTGGGGCAGTTTGGTTATGGGGGAAGATGCTCAGGATCTGTATAAAGAGATTGAGAAAAGATAGCAAGTTCTCTCACACAGCCCTAGACTGAGTAAACAGGTTTGCAATAATCAGCTGTTGACAGATGGCAGCAAAACACCTGTGAGTGACTAAACTTTTCAGCCACTTAGTCAGAGCTCCAGGAAAACTTAGTGCTGATTCTCAGAAATGAGAAGCAGATCTTCTAACGTACTCTGTATCTCTTGCTGCTTTCTTATTTAGCCACAAAAAAATGCCTATGGATGAAGCTAATGTGGGTTCATCAAATTAATTTGGCGCAGATTTAAGCCTACTTTTAAAATATGTCAGATGTAACACTAATCTAGGTGCAACCACACTGTAATTAGTGTTTGGCTTGCTGCACTTTGCTAAATGCACCTGACTCAGCTATTTCACAGTTAGATATCATTCTGCTTTGAAGCTGTATTTACAGCTGAAATATTTGCTTGGAAGTACCCCATAGACAGTAAGGCACTAGCCCTATTGTGCTGCTTGTGCTTTGTTGATATAATGACCCAGATGCATACCCAAAAGACTACCTTTTGCTTGCAAGTGTTAGAGCCTTGTGTGTTGTGGGATATGTCTTGAATTTCTGAAGAGATGGTTTCACGGGACAACAAAGAGGAGTCTGTAACTGGCCTTTTTGTTAACTTACAGGCTCTCACCCCAGAGCCATTTTAGAATCGGTACAGTGGGCGGGTTTTGCTCAGTCACATGAGAACAAGGTGAGTGTAGGGTGGGCAAAATAACTGTGATATGCTTCATTAGAGGGATCTGCGTCAAAGCTTGACCGACCTCCAGAGTAGGCCCTCTGGGCTGGTGCCGGGTGTCTTGTTGAGATGCGAGGTTCAGACCGCCATGCTTTCGCTGGTGCACACAAACCCCAGCGCAGGGGGGACTTCAGGTCCGCGCCCCAGAGGACATCGCATGGCTTCACACCTCATCTCGTCTGCAGCCTGCCAGAAACCAGCGCGCAACCAGCAGTGTTGTCAGCCTTCAACAGCTCATCTCCAGTCTTGCATTATTTGCTTAAAGTTCCAGCTTATGTATTCCAATGGTGAGGAAAGTATCTCAATTTTCATGTAAATTTTTTTTTTATTTCTTATGATTATGGAGAAGAGCTTGAAAACATGAACTTTAAAGGCTGAAAACCCAGAAGGCATTTAGGTGTGATTTATGTGTGTGACTCCCGCTTGATGGTTTTTCAATGCTGAGGGTTAGCAACACAGCTAGCTTTGTTTTATGAGGTAAAGCAGAGCTGGAACACTTCAGATAATGGAAAGTCCCTGGTAATACCGATGCAGCTGGTTCCTGCACTGCTCCCTGCTGCAGCTGTTTGCAAAGGGGCTCTTATCTCGGGTGCAGCACCTCCTGCATGCCCCGATCTGGCTGGGAGCTGGAGCTGTGGAGTGTTTGCACAGCGCAGCGTCTGCGCATACAAGCCCCTTGCCAACAGGGATAGCGGCACCACAGGTATTGCATGGAAAGCGTGGGGCTGGCAGAGGCGAGTGCAGGCTCTGGGCAGCCCCCCAGCTCCACGCGGGGCCGCGCCGGTGTTCTGCACGCAGGCAGCTTGGGGCGCCTGTACTTGTACCAGCCTCTGTCTGCAAACCAGATCGTCGGGCCCCAGATAACATGCTGATCACATGTTGATGACTGTATGGAGAAAAACAAAATCATGCTTTTACTACAGAGGTCAGATATTCTGACTGGGCATCATTTATCCTCTAATCTGTGGATCTGGACTACAGGCTTGGAAAGCACTTTGCTCACTGGCAGAACCCTCTGCAGATATGGCTACTCATCTGCTGGAGTTTACAAGAAAATATGACCCTTGTGCATAGATCACTGTACTGACTGGGGTTGAATTTCATTCACTGGAGGCACAGAGGGATGACGGACACATGGTTTCCAGGGCCAAATTAACCCATTAGCATGCAATTTTGCTATATCACGTATACTTTACACATTTGGATGTAAACCGTAGGTCTGTAGATGAGCTTTTCCTTTGTTATGTTTTCAAGAACTTGAAAAGCCATACTGGCACCTATACCGTCTTTTATCTCATTTCCACTTGAAAATACTGACAGTCTGTTTGGATAGTTGAGGATTTTCTGGTGTTCAGCTTCTCAGCCGTTAGGTTGGGCTTGCTTCATATCTTAGATGTTTGTTCTACAGTGATGGAGCAGCAAGAAGGATATTTCTTCTTGCTGCTCTCAGTCTTGTTTTGTCTTTATATGTTGAAGGCCTTTATCTTTCTTTCCCTTCCCAAAACTAAAGTGCGTATGAACTAGAAAAGCACACTCTTACCCAGTGGTTGTCTTCTGTAGTCACAAAGAGCTTGTGCCTCTCTCGCTGAACAGCGTAACCCATTGTACAGTCAGAGCCTGAGTGTACTCGCAGCTACCTGCTCACGTGTTCCTATTGAGTGATAACTTTTCAAACTGTGATTTTGTCCTGCCACTATATGAGCCCTTCTGTGTATTTGTTAGCAGCAGGACACAGGTACTGTGTGGTGCACGTGAAACCAGTTTTGAGTAGTCCACCAGTTCTACCTTGGGTGCTCAACTTCATGCCTACTCTGTGCTCAGGCATATACAGCTGCTTCAGGGAAAAAGAACAGCTTCAACCGAGAGGGAAACCTTGCCCTGTAGCATTATAAAATGTAAGTTAAAAGATGCAATCAAATGCTTTGTTCTTGCAAATTAGAGTGAGATTACAATGTTTAAAAAAAGCTTAATTAAGAGGATACTCAAATATACAAAGGGTTTGATTTTTCATGTAGAAGAATTAAACCAAATTATAACATTACTTTGCAGTTATATCAATGACAGCATAAGGTGTAAAACTCAAGAGAATTATATCTTTAATATCTACTTTCTTGTGGTTAGAAAGATCAATTTATTTGAATTGGTGCATTTACTTTATTTGAAACTTTAAATTCATCACCTTTCCAGGAAACTCCAAAGTAGCATTTTACTGGGCTTTCTCTTTTCAACCACCGGGGAGACCATCCCTTACTAATTCAATAAAATGAGAGTTCTTTTTTATTATTATTTATTTTAAGACCAGCCCATAGCTATGACATTTGTGAAAGGAGCTGCTGTGTTATTAAACTTCTTATTAAAAATGTAGCTCCCTCTTCTGCTGACCCAGATAACTAGTGGTTGATATTCTAAGGAAAAGAATTTGCACATATGTGTTCAAAACAGCAGCTGATGTCTTTTCATTTTCTCTTGTTGTACAGATTTGGGAATTTCTGACCAAAATTCCTTGCGTGTTTCTGTTCTCAGAATTAAAGCTAGCAGCATTAACTGGGTTAGCGTTTCATAAACATGAAACGTTTGCGTTTTCGAGGCATACCCTTATTATGTTCCAAAATAAAAATGTACTCTAATTATGATGCTGCAATAACTGCACAGCATTGTTAACATTATGTCTAAAAATGTCCCATTCTGCTTTACAGGGAGAGAGAACGTAATCAGTTCTTTCCTCAGGCTTCAGTGCAGCAGTCCAAGGGTCATTCAAAGGTGTGATACATCTTGCAATGTGTCTTTGGAGATGCCCCTTCTCTTTAAATTGCTCAAGCTTATCTGAGTAATTAGTGAGTTCAGAGTAAGCAATCAAAAGCCACTCTGCTACAAAATCCCAAAGCCTCCTATATTAGATTTTAAATTACTCAAGACACCAGGAAAAAAAAAAAAAAACACAACTAATTACCAGCAATAAACAGTCCTGACTGTAAACTTCAGAGTTCAGGTAAATTTGCGTGCTTTCTTGGAATGATGATGATTTACACCAGTTCAGAATCTGTCCTTATTATAAATCTCTTTATAAAATGATCATAGTACAGCCTTTAAAGAAATCACTGTAATAAATTAGCTTTGCATTCACAAGATGAGTTCCCACATGTGTGAAAATGTTAATGTTCCCGTGACTGAATTCAATGACATAATGAATCTACAGTGGAAAATCATTCTGTATCAAGCAAAGACAGG
Source organism: Chauna torquata (assembly GCA_013399475.1). NCBI lineage: Eukaryota > Metazoa > Chordata > Aves > Anseriformes > Anhimidae > Chauna > Chauna torquata. Next base: position 58,460 of record VXAL01009376.1, on the reverse strand, counting down.
CATAACTGTCTGCTGGGCTGTTCTTGGCAGACAGGATGTTTTGTATCTCAAGTTAGGAAAGGAAAATAATTGCAATTGAGTGTCAGAGTATGCTAACTGGGCATTAAGGGCTAGATCCTGAGGCTATTTTATTCTGCCGGTTGCTACACCTGATTGAAAGATGTTGCTTGAGAGTAAACAGAATGAGAAACCTACTTGAAGACGATTTTAAGATTCAGGATAGATACCCTTTTAACCCTGAGTCATGCCAGGCATGTTCATAAGATCTTTTGTAACCAGATGTGAACAAACTCCTTCCAGTCTTTCTGCCTTTGGGACTGAAACCATCTGTAAGATAAAGACAACACACCCGCAGTGCAATCCCACGTCTATTCACATGTTGGAACTGTTTCTCCTTAGAGCAGCCTTAGAGTCATTTTGTTCACTCGTTTCAGGTAAACGCGAAACCCTAATACTATGGAGGCAATTAGAAAAGTGAATGCAGCTCAGAGTCTGTCCTGACTGTCTGCTACTAAGAGAGTTGCAAGTGCAAGAACTGTTTTGGACACCCTGTTAGGAAAAATTAGTTTGTGCATTTAGAAATGAAAGAAAAATTGTGGTGCTGATAGTACTAAATCTTGAGTACTGTTCCATTTGATTGTATGATCAATTAGCTATAAATTTTCAACAGACTTAATGTTTCTTAAATATAAGACTTGCCAAACTGATTCAGAAGCTAAATGATGCCTACCTTGAAATATACGAGCACAATTGTAATTCTTTTGCAAAAGGGCTAGAGGAGGAGAGGTAGGTCTGAAATAACAAAGGTGTTTGTCATCCATGAGCACCTTTCCTACCCATCCAAAATAATAAGGGTGGGAATTACCATCTGCTGAATTTAGGAAACCCCAAAGCATACAACCCAATGCCAGTTTTTACGAGGTGAAGCACCCTGGTGTTCTAGAGAATAAGTCTCCAGCACTAGTTTGGCAGATCTAGCTGAGTTCAGTTTGGAGGTCCAGCTCACATTTCCCTACATTGAGGGAGTTAGACCAGCCAAAACTGGCAGGAAAAGAAATGTAAAAGTTTGATACAACTCCTGTGAGCACATCCACTGTGTTGTATGTACTGCCTCAGAAAAATAACCCTACAAAAGATAATTTATGCTAAAAGAATGCTTTAATTGTTTGTGAGTCAAGTAGTTCAGTGTTCTGGCATATAATTTTGTTGTTGGTCCTTTAAGTCCAACACGTATGTGTGTTTTGAAGTTCTGACTGTGCATTGCAGGAGCGTGTTCTGTAGCTTTCAAGTTTTGTGCTGCTGCTGCTTGGGCATTTTATGCAATCAGTTGACGAACTATCTTATGGAATTAATCACATTCTTTCTTTTCTCATATGGGCCATCAATCAGCTTTGAAGGCTGGGCTTTAAGACATGCACCAGAAGTGAGTAGCCTGTTCTTTTCTGATAGAGGAGAAGAAAATAGATATATTGTCAGTAGCTCCACCATTCTGAGATGGCTTTGGTACCCTGTCTGTCAGGAGAAATATTTTGGACCCTACTGTGGCTGTCAGATGGGAGATGTGGGCTTTGTCTTTGTCAGGTTGTGACATGCAGCAGTCACGGATGAGGGGACCTAGAGTTCCTGGTTCTTGATTTCTCTCTTTTGTCTTTTCCCATAAATTGACAATTATTCTGAGAAATAACCGTTTCCCCCGCCATCCCTCTCTGAAGGAGCACTAAGTGTGCCAGGGGCTTCTAGTGGATGCAATGGCTGGATAGCATGAGGGGTACTGGTTTCAAATGCCACCTGAACTGAGAAAGACCAAGCCTTCTTGATATGTTGATGCAATGCATTCATGTTTCTTGTGACCTACTTAAAAAAAAAAAGTAGCCACTTTGAGCCTTAAAAATGTCACTCTAATTGTGAAGGGGCTGAACAAGCTTTTATAAGATAAAAGCAAATAAAACAATATCACACAACTTCTTGAAATCTGCCATAAATACAAGCGAGAACTGGAGCCTGAGCCAAGATGTCTCTGAAACAGTGCTGCACGTCAGGGAAATGCTGAAATCCATAGGCTTCAAGCTGCTTTCACTCAGTGTTAGGTGTATGGACATTTGTTATGGTACAGCAGGACTTGGATAAACCATCAGAGGTAAACCTGGAGCTGATGTATTGTGCCAGCATATGAGGAAAGATCCTGGTGTTTGTACTGCTCATTTTATAAAAGATGGCATGGAATTATATTTAACTGCAAGAGCACTATGCTTTGAAGTGCAAATATGGATAGCATATTACACTCAATGATCCAAACATTCATATCGTGCTGGTCAGAGTGATCCTCTTTGTGACATTTCACAAGGGGATAAAATAGGTGGAGGGAGAACTTCAGAGGAGAAAATTGAAGCATGTTCAGTGAGCAATATGTGCTCGAAACAGTGCAGCAGACTGACAGGGAGCTCTAGCTCTGTTCAGGTAACTATTTGGTTAAAATAAAAACACCATCTGCTGGCACACATCTTAGGTGCAGCCCTGTTCATAATTGAACAGAGCTGGTCAAGTTGTTGTTGATCTGCTCAAGAAGTTCAGTTTGCACCTTGTAACAGCTGGTACTTGTTAGTTGGTGCAGCTGAGATCACTTAAAAGCGCATTTGTTGGTGGTTTTTGTTTGTTTGTTTTTATATATATATATATTTTTGCTGAAGTTCTGTTTTTATTGTTCTGCCTCTCCTCTTTGGGTTACTATCACTGATTCTCTGCCACAAATCCAAAACTATTAATTTTGACAAGATTTGCTGCAATTCTTAAATGACCTGCTTTGCTGCAACTTCTATTGTGTTAGATCCCAGTCCAGCATGAAGCTCTTGGAGGGGAGAGCGCTCTTTGTGTCCGCAGGGGTCTGCCAGCAGGAGGAGAAGCAGTTTCTTCTTGCAGGATTTCCTTAGATGGTCTGTGAAATTACTGTCCTGTTTCATACATCTCTTAATGGGCCCAGTTCACTTGGGTGCCTGTCGACGACTTGCGGACGTTCAGAGCAACCTGCCTGCTACTTGGCATTTTACACTTCTGCTTTGTTTGGATTTCTGAGGCTGAACTGGGCTCATGGAGAGCTTTTGATGAGACAGCTTCCTTGAGGAAGGAGGTTGGAAGTAGGTCACTGCTGTTATCTGCTTCACTCTCATTACTCGAGCAGTGTGAAGGATGGGAACAAGCGTGGGAGGGCGGCTCTCAGGGAGCCGGGGCGTAAATGCCATATGCAGCTGGACCAGCCATGCTCCACTCCCTATGGAGAGAACATCCTGTGTGAGAAGGCACCATCTTCTCCTTATCAGAGCCAGCTGGAAGCTTTTTCAGGTAACACAGGCAAAATAAGCAGGAAACTTTTCAGAGCAAGGGCTGCCCCCTCCCTGTGTACATCCACCCCACAGCCCACTCCGTGGTGTGAGGAGCAGGGCAGTGGCCACCACATGGGGCTGTCCTCTGCCACCAGCTGCTGAGGCAACATTCATTCATCTGTGCCAAAAGCTGACACTGCCCCATGCCACTACCCAAATACTGCCAAATTATAATGGCTTTTCTCCTGCAGCCAAGCATCTGATGGGATATTTCGGCTCCTGCTTTTCATTCAGCACTCTTTCTTCTTTGCATGCTGCTAACAGTAGTGCTTTGCTGTCCTCTACAGAGCAGAGCTTCTTTCTCTTTGCGTTCCCCATCTTTTATTTAATTTATTAATCTCCTCTTTGCAGCCCATTTGTGTCCCTGGAGGCTTCTCATAGTCATTGACTTCTGCATTCGTGTCTTTTTGAGTTATGCCCTCTTATTAGTAATTTTGTGGCTTTATTGGATTCCTTCAACTTTGTTCAGGACATTTCTTTGGCTACCCAGACAGGTAGGCACGTTCTGGATCCTGATTTTTATTGGCTAATTAAGACGTAGCTGATAGAGTTATTTCAAGCTGCTACTTTGTGTGTTTTGAGCAGGTCTTCTCACATCCCAGCCAGCAATCTCACCATTGCTTGCTTCTGTAATGCAATCCCCCAGCTTAAGTCAAAGGGACGTGAATTCCCTTTGGGCCTAGCCCTCTGTGACAGAGGCTACCTGTATCCTGGCTGGTGCAGTTTGTCATTCAGATCATCTCCACCTGCATTTTGTAAGCAAACCGGACAGTACAAACCCCCATCTATCTCTTTTACATGCTCCATCAGATAATGTCTTCCATAGCCCCCCTCCGTTCTCCCACCACATTTAACTAGAGTGAATGTGTCCTGAAATAATCCATATTACAAAGATAATTGCTTTGTTATATAAATATTATGCCCATGAGGCATCTCCCTATCCCTGTAAAGGTAAGGTTAGCAAGACTTGAGATTGCTGGAGCCATTAATCAGTCCATTCTGGTTCTTTTCCCTTTTGAAATTGAGTGGGATGGTTAGGGGTCATTTATCAGCCTGTCCCAGACTGTACTTATGAATAATAAATGGTCACTAGACTCGGGGTTACGGCTCAGTGAGAGAGAGACCTTTTGGTTTCATTGAATGAAATCGTAATTGATTTCAAGGGTGGCAGGATCAGACCCTTAATGCAATTTTGATTCACAAGTGAACTGTAATCTGATAATCAAAAAAAAAAATCTTGTTAACATTTTTCCAGCATCATTTAGGCAGGAAAATAGCTTCAGAGAGATGGTGATTGGGTGCTGACAATGGGCATGAAGTGGAATAGGTTGAAAGTGAGTTGGGAGAGAGAGAGAAGGAAATTGTGGAAAATAAAAAATGTATATGGTTATATTTCAAGGTCATGCAATTTTAACCGCTTTGTAGGGAGGGTTTTTTTCAGCGAAAAGTTGTAAACAGTTCAGAGCAGTTCTGTACTAGGCTGTGGGTGTTACAAACGGGTTGGAGCCTGAAATGACACATGGCACTGTGTCCTGCACTGAGGGGCATGGAGAGCACACAGCCTGTCTTCTGGTGTGCGTGACTGGTCTTGGTCTGATTTTTCCTGAGACGTAAGCTCGCAGCATCAGCCAGAGGCAGGTGCAGAGCTGAGGCCTAGCTTATATTGCAACTCTCTAGTTTTTCAGCATTGCCAGCTGCAGTGGTCTTATCAGGAATCTGCCAATATTTGGGGGCTTTCTTAGTACTTTTGCTTCTGGAAATATGTGAAAATGTGAAAGTCTCTCCTTCCATTTATTAAAAAAGTTCTTAGACCTCACAGTTGCAGAGAGAAATTTCAGATTGCGGTTGGAGCATACACTGAGGGTTTTTCAAGAAGCAAACACTGAGAATGCAGAAAAACATGCCAAAGAGCTTTCTTTTTGCTTATTATTATCTAAGCTTCTGAACATTTGTGTTTGGCAATACTGGTTACCTAAGTTTTGATTTATGTTTAGACTTTGTGCTTGCAACTGGGGTGGTTCAGCAGTCAAGGACTAGCAGACTTTGCAACTTGGCCTTTTGTAAGGCAAAATCAAGTGAAGAGGTACCGTGTACCTCTGCTGAATTCTCCCGGGGATGCATATTGCATCATCGTCACTGCTGAACGGCTGCTGCCATGGCACGTATATACCTGAAAAGGACAGAAAAATATTTGAAACTCAGGTCTTTGGTAGGGACAGATCTCCTTTGGACAGAGGGAGTATACGGCCTCTCAGCAGCCCTCGTGCTGGTCGTGGCTGTGGGCTCCTCACTGAACCTGAAGAAACATGAAGTTGCTGGCATCGAATTCAGCCAGAGAAGGGCCATGTGGGAGGTGTGTGCATGGCACTGAGTTGGTGATAGCAGGGACCTGGAGGATGGCAAATCCCAGGATGATGGCAAAAAAACTGCTTTTTCCTTAATATAATTCCTGGCAGGCCTAGACATCATTCACTCTCCACTAAAAGCCTTGAGATATTGACAGGATTCTTGTTTATAAACATACTCCAAATCGATTTGTTCCTGGGTCCAGTCTTGTCACTTTCAGAGCTATTGCCATCTGATGCACTGTATTTTGGCTTAAAACAGAAATAGCCTAATGAAATTTATTGTGAAAAGGAATGCTAGTGCACGTGTACGTTAGTTATTTTTTCATTGCCTCAAGGGGAACCACGAATGTGTTGTTTCTAACTAATTGCTGGGTTATGTAAAAAGTGCTCCATATAGCAAAAATGGAGGGGGATACTTGACATGCCGGTCAGGTTTTCTTCCCTTCCATTGCTGAGCTTTCCCCCATTTTGTTCCCAGTCTCAGCCAGGGTACAAGCAGCTGGTTTTGTCCAGGTGACTCGTGGTTCCAGCAGGTGGTTCTGTTTTTATAAGCAGACATCTGCTTCCAGCAGTCCGGCATCTGATGCGTTATGTGTGTGCAGTGCATTAGGCTGGAGGAGGTCAGGCAGTTGCAGCGTAGTTGGCTGCAGGGGTGTGGGGGGCCAAGAAAATGGTTTTCATGGGTATCCCAGGTGAACAGACACTCAAGTGTGTTCACCCGTTGAAAGGGTTCACCTTCCCCACGTTGCATGGAGGCATGCGTGCATCCTCTGCTGAGGGGCTTATGGCAGTGGGAGTCACCCCGAGCTGGATCAGGTCTGTAGGACTAAGGGTGTCTGGTATTTTTGGCAGTTCGAATCCTCCTTGTGCACCTGGAGAATATCAGGACATGTTTGGGTTGTCTTTTGTTTCTGTTTTGTTCCAGGTATAAAAGGGTTCAGGCATGATTGGACTTCTAGGTACTACCGTGATGCCAATAATACTAACTTTCATTGGTGCTAAACCTCTGGTCAGTTATTGGATCTGTTATCTTTACATTTCAATCTCTAATCCCCTCTCAAATGTTTATGGACTCGCTAGTGCCTTAACAGAGCAGTATGTTTCATGTGTAATAGCCACTTTGTGTACTTTGGGCAAGCATTAAAAACTGTTTTAAATAGTATGTAGAAATCCATATGTTGTCTGGAATCCTGATCTGCTTTTCATACAGAAAGAGAACAGAAGAAACAGCGTGTATTTATTAAAGCCATATTTCTTCAGATAGCTTAACCTCTGCTTTATAAATTGTATTTAACATCACTATCATATTGAGTCTTAATCTACTAGTGCATTTTAAACCCTGTTCCCATGTTGGTCTGGAGCGGTCCATGCAAATCAGGCCGGTGGACAGAAAACTGAATGGTATTATATAGCAGCTCTTTAGTGTTATATCCAATTTTATGCTTTGTTGAGAGCAGAAGTCACACTATAACAATCCCTCAAAGGCTCAAAGCTAAAGGAACATTAATCAACAGCAAGAGCAAGTGACTAAATATAATGTCCATGTTGGAGGAAAGGAGCTTGTATCTGGTTCCATGCATGCTGTCTGATGCCTGGGACTTTTATCAACTAAGGCTGAGGGGGAATCTTTAAGAAGAAATATTGGAGTAAGAATGATTTATCATGTGTTTGGGAAGAGTCCACTGGGAAAGGTGACTGGCCAAGTCCATGTTGACTAAGTAGATCAAGAATGAGTGCCACAGATATACCTCAGTTTTAAATGCCTGTTTGCTGGTCTCATTAATCTGCTAAATTACCCAGCTCAAATTGCTTATGTGTAAGTGTTACATCAAGGTACACTATTTTGTATTAGCTGCCATATAAAAAGGAAACAGCCACCGAAGGTAGGAGAGAGTGAGGGTGAGTTATTGGCTGTTAGATAAGCCAGCAACAAAGTACTTACTCACGGGGAACAAAAATTGCCAAGAAATATTCACATGGGTATCTGATAATATCTAATTTGTTCCCAGAATCACACATCATTGTTTCTGCATGCTCAAGAGAGAGGCAAAAACAGCAAAGGAGAGAAACAAATATACAGACAGACGCACAAATAATTAACACACATGCAATCATAGAGTCCAGTATTGGATCTAGAATACAGTGCAGACAGCATAAGAAATGTTTATTATGAGCAAAGATGAAAAAACTCGACATTAGGGCCAGCTGATCACAGTTATGAATAACAATTCCTAAATCATCCATAGCAAACGCTTCTTACAAAGGAAATGAATTGTTGCAACACAATACATCCTTGGTGTATCGATATGATTAGCTAGTTATCCATAACATGTTGTAATTTGTTTTGATTTTTAAGTGTTCTTTAGTTGCAGAGCCTTAATGAGGCTTCTCTAAATTGATTAGGAACTGCAAGATACAGCATGGTTCACAGATTATTTCAGAGAGCTGTCAAGATCCTGTGACTCTCATTTCATTGGATTTAATGATCGTTGGAAAAGGTGTGCATTACAGCCAGATACAATCACATTTGTCAGCATGATCCTTTTAAGTGCAATTCAATTAAAGCGTTATTCTCTAATTTTATTATTGCTCAAGCTGAGTGCTAATGCTGGCTACCAATAAAACTACAGGTAGATAATGGTATACAATTTAATTTAACTAATTGGAGTTTAGTGATCTAACATGCTTTTCATATCTTATTTCTTTGAATAATCTGTGATTTTTGCATCTGCTACAATTCTTTTAATGGAAGAGGGCAACCAAAAACATCGGTTACATTTGAGATTAAATTATCTAGTAACATCTGCCTTTAACAGTCCATCAGTATGCATGTGAATTTTCTTCTAGTACCTGCATCCATTTTCCATTGTCAGTGTGTTTGACCTTGAAATTAATTTATCTAACTATGCTTACATTCCTTATTAAGTTAACTGCAGCCTTGGAGTGCCAGAAACATTCTCACTGAGGGGATTCTGGCTAGATGACAAATTAAGGGGTCAGGAGCAGAGATAAACTAGTCCCTCCAACTAGACAAAGCCAATATTTTTTCCTACAATTCTGAAGAGTTACAGATAAATAAAGTACAGATGCAAGAGCACATAGATACACAGGGATAAGATTATTTTATTTGCTTGTAAACTCCTTACTGCTGCTTTCCTATACCAATGTTTTCATTGGTCTCTTACATCTGCTTTATTTTGGCACATGGATATTAACACTTGAAAACTGGGGAGAGGCTAAATTATCTGTGCTGCAAATTTAAAACAGGAAATATTATGACTGCAGCGCCTCAAGCTCTCTGAGTCAGTTAAGGTATTTTGCTGTCGATTGAGTGAACCTTAAAATATTTCACTGTGGTACAAGAAAAACTGAACTCCAGGAACACGGTGCTGTCCTTTCTCTTTGAGACGGCTGTTTTGCTGGTGTTGTCCTAAGCATGGCTATGGTCTGTCTCTTGGTGTAAACTGCAACATTTTGAGTTAGGCAAACTATTTCTGGTTTTCGATACAGAAAATGGAAGAAATCTAGGTCATCTCACCCTGTGCAACAACATAGCTTTATTCTGGACAATTTCTGATCACTTTCTCCTTTCCACAGAGCCCTGGTATTAGTTCAGAAAAAAAGTTTCTGTATCCTTCAACTGTGCTCTCATTTTCTTCTTTCTTTCTCCGGTAAACAAATGCTTCTCTGTCTATAATGGATTTATGACATCTCTGTGACAAAGCAAAGTGCTATCATTCTCAAGATATAGATGGCAGTAAAGGCACAGGGGAGCACAAGGAGTTGCCTGAGGCTGTACACAAAACTTGTGTGTGTGCAGGTTGTGCTGTACGCAACAGAGAAGTGATGAAATGGAAAAGTAACTCGGGTGTCCTAATGGCCCCATCGCCAGGCTTCTCCATCAGAGATGGCAGCTATAACCAAAAAGTGAATGTTCCTTTTTCTGCTCTGTTGCATATGGATTCATGTTCTTCCCTTGAAGTAGCTTTTAAAAAGAAATCAAAAGCACTCATAAGCCCCATTGCTGGATGTCATGAAAGGTAGTTTGTTGTTTGTTTGTTTGTTTGTTTGTTTGTTTTTTACCAAATGTGAAGAGATTCCACTTAAAAAAATGTTGTCTCATTCTCTTCCATGTTCTTCAGCTATGATTTTTCTGGAAAGAACGAGCACAAAGACCTTTTCCATATGTCCTTACTCAGCTGTGTGCTCAGTTTCTAGCTATGCTTGGTTATGGCACACTTTCAAAAATACATAATCCAATATCTGACATTAGTCATTTGCCTAAAACCATAGTTGATCAGATAGTTGGGAAATCACAGAGTGTCCTTCTTCCTGGTGTGAGTCATTGCCTGCACTTGACATAGTCTTTCACACTTTAGATGAATTGAGTCCAGATTTCAACAGCTGGCTTCTAGTTTAAAAAAAAAAAAGTCTGAATATGTAAGAAAAGTAGCATTGATGTCAAACGTAGGGTGGAGGCTCACTTTGTATATATACGTACTGGCCTGTGATTTATGTGTGAGAGTGGGGATACTGGCTGTAATCAGTGACTTGGCATTGAAATAAGCATGAGAAAGTCTTGAGCATTACTGAGGCTGCTAGTTGTTGGCACTGAGAATTCACTGCTTATTCTCAAGTAAGTTCTGTTTAAAAAGTCTTGACGAGGGGTTCATTCTGTCCCTACTGTCTTTCAAAATCATGAAATTATCTGCTGATGCAACATCACTGCTCACGTGTCTACAGTTAATTGACTTAATTATGGTTATACATTGTTTGAGTTTTCCTGCTTTTCCTGCCGTGGCTGCGGCATGGCTCTTGACTTCCCAGGACAACAAAATTTGCTCATTTTGTCATTCATGCATCGTGGCTGCTGTGCTTGATGTTGCTATTTGATTGAACTACTTTTAAAGTATGGATACTTACTGGTAGAAGTTTCCTAACTAGCTTAGCAGCATGTCATTTGGTGATGCTGAGCTTAGCATGTCATATCACTCAACCATACTCTTAAAAATAAAATGAATCAAGACATGCGTCTCCTTAAAAAGGCCAAGCTGGGTTCTATATTTATAGTATTTTGACTACATTGAATCCAATTTGTGGGGTAAAAAAAGGGTTGATGGACCTTTTCTAGCTGGGAACTTAGCCTAGGAACTAAGAGCTGAGCTGGGCTCTCTCTGGGGTGTGCTAAACTGGAAATAAAGATCCTACTGATCAGATTCACTTCTCCTTCACCTAGCACCAATCTCTTCCCTGAGGAGACTCATTTTTAAAAAGAAATGAGTCATTTAACTACTCCAGTGGTGGATGTTATGGTGTTTTCTACCGCATTCAAAGTGAAAGAGGTGCCACTGAAGCGATGCATCTTCTTTCTGTTTTCTTTACTATGAGTATTGCACAGGAATCCTGCAGAAACGCTTGAATTTTGAATGTCTGTTAAACAATGGCAAACTTAGATTTTCACCATACTCAGGATTTCTGTTCAGGTCACTTGAAATGTGTATACTGCAGAAATATTTCAGCCGATAATTTTACCTATGTAAAATCATAACCATAACTGTTTCTTGAATTGCAATGTCTCTTTCTGAAATATTTTTTTTTATTTTATGGAACATTCCAGATTCATGTTCAGAGAGACTCTTGAGAAGCACAGAGATACAGTTTTTGTAAACTAAACAATGATATATTCATTCTCACTCAAACAGCTCTAATTTAGATTTTCCAACCAGGATAAATAGAGGAAATGTATTTAGATCTAAGTACTTTGTCATGATCCAGTGAAGTGTAGTCTGTACACCAGACCTAGCAAACTGTTAAATGATGCCGTGGATGCAGTGCTAGCAGAATTTAAGCTGAGAAGGGTTTATTTCATGTATATTACTTTTTTTGTTTCTTCTTCTGTATTTTTTCAGAAATGTTTTATTGCTTCTATCAATTGTGAGAGTACATAAAACTTTAATGATAAAGCAGTAAAAGAAATGATCTCCAAATATTACTGCAGATCCCTTGATAGATTTCTGTGCACTCTGCAACCTTTGTCTGAGCTAATTAAATAACAGGCAGGATAATTCTGGGGATGCTTACGGATAGCACTACTGTGATCCTATTTCCAGAATGGATTTTTTTTCTTAAAGCTTCTCTTTTAGGAAGCAAACCCAGAGCAGTTTAATCAGAGAGGTACCAATCCTAAATCTATCTACAGTGATTAACGCAGTACCAGGAATAGAAACTAATGTGAAGGGGAAAAAAAAAATCAAGAATATAGCAAGACATCATTATAGCTGTGTACGAATGAATAGAAGTGGCAATAAAATGCTTGATGGGTTCTGGAACATCTGCTTTTCTAAAACATCATTAAAATGATAAAGACAGTATATTTTTCAATTCAATGGATTATGTGTATTGTCTTGTACAACTTGTGGTTATAGAAGTTCCTGTTTTCCATCTGAGTCTTGAATAAGCTGTTCAACAGCTTTACTATTAGTGCCCGACTAAACTCTGAAGTCTGAAAAACGTGTGTTTTCAGAATGCAGAACTTTTTGTTTGTAATCTGACTGGTTTTTGTTACCGTAGTATAACAAGGTCCCAAATGGATTTAGTGCTACCTTGAACTGAGCCCCAGTGCAGAGTGGAAGAGTCCCTGCCCTGGCAAATGTAACCCAAAAGGGAGAAAAAGCTTAATTTAAAAGCGTCAAAAAAGGGGAAACAGAAGCAATGACTGGTAAAATGGCTGCCCATTGCTTTGCTATCAGCAGAACATCTGCCGAGCAGAAAATAAGATCCAGATTTCTTGTTGGGTGCATCCAGTGCACCCATCCTTTTGCAGTGATTCTCTGAACTGAGCTTTGTTGTCTTTGCTGCCCTATCAGGAGAAAAGGACCAGTATTTGCTACCTCGTTGACTTGAGTCTTGTCAACATTTGAAGTGCTCCAAGGATGGGTAGGACATCTAAATATTCCTAAGATACACGTTCAACTGATGTGAAAATTCAATGTGTTTCCAACTAGTGTCTGTCAGCACATACCTAATTTTGACAGTGCATTTTTAAGCCTCTGGCAGCATTTTAGGTATTCACAGAAGTAAATACAAAACGCTTGCAGCAATTAACAAGAATATGCAATCTCTAAAGGCACTTCAGTAGCTGCATCAGAGGCAGAAGGTCAAAGTCCCATTAAATTGTCCCAGTGATCCTAGGGAAGGCACCTGATCTTTCATACTGATGCCCACTGCAAGCAAAGGCCAGGCAATCTGCAGTGAGAAAACCGATCTGAAGACTTTGCGTGCTGTCCTCCAGCAGCCTGTCCCCAGGTTGCTGTTGTGTGTTGTTAACAGAAGTGCTGTGGCAAGGGTACGGGCGCTGAGCTCTGCTATCGAGCAGATAGGATTCTGAGAGAGCCAAGAGGACCTGGAGGGCTTTGCAGATGAAAGCCACTGGGTTGAATCACATTCAGAAGCAAATGGCACCATGCTGGGTTCAGATGTAACCTGCTTGTCGCAGCTTACAGCTCACGCTCCGTACTAACTGAAGCTTCCTCCATGAGGGAGGGACTGGTGTTTTCTGTGACGTAGCAGAGCACTTGTGTTGCCTGCTCTGGTGGGAGCAGAAAATGTGTTTTTGGGAGAATGTGAGTGTAAGCTGGGATGTCTCTGCTCTCGACTGGTTCTGTATGGGTCCTGACAGTCCCCACGGCTTGTGCTGCCTCGGCCGGTGGGCTCCGTTTGCACAGATCCTCTGAGCGTGGGGAACACGGAGGACCTGGCTTCGTGTGCTGTCCTCTAGACTGAGAACTTGGCCAGAACTCAGACTTACCTTCCTGTGTGCTGAAGGTGCTGAAGCAAGACAGCAGTTGGTTTATTACAGAGAGCATTAATTTTTTGTATTAAGCAGAATTAAATGGTCAATTTATTTCATTCTTGTAACAAATTAGGATATTCTTGAAGTAGCTGTCCCATCTACTAGGGTAGAACTCAGTGTGGACTCTGTCATTCCAAGGAATTTTTTTAGCTAAGATTGGTGTTTATTTTAATGCTGAGCTTTTGCTGTGGCAGTGCAAGGAAAGATAACACTTTCTGCATGGAGGTATTTACTGCAGTTGAGATGCTGATATTTTCTTGCACATGATTCAGCTTCTCTCTTGCTCTGGTGATGACATTGCAAAGCTTCCCAGAATCATAGAGCTCTCCCTCCCAAAAGCAGTAATTCCTGAAACGATGATACTTTAAAGTGTTTGCCGGAGGTATGCGGTGTGATGCAAGTATTTTAGGACACTGGTGGGCTGGTTCATTTCTGGATTGTGGTGTCATATATTTTTGTTTCTATTTTTAATCACTGTGCTAGTTTGCAGAGCAGTTTTTTATAATGTCAATGTCTGCTGCAACACATGCTGTATAAATCATTTAACAGAGCCATGTATTGCTTGAGAAAGCTGCGTCAGCTCTGAGTATAATGGCAAATTGTGTGCAGTGGTGAACAGAAGAGAGCTGCACCCATGGTATTCTTTCCATTTGATTTGGTCTCCTCCACTTTTTCAGTTTACCACTTTGTTTCAGAAATTCCTGAGGAATTTGTAAGAGCAGCAGCTTTTTCCCTCTGCGCTGATGCTGGGGCAGCTGAGAGCCAGCCTGGCAGTCACTGGCAGAGCCACTGGGAGCAGTCCGAGGGCTGTTGTACCCAGTGCTTGCAGGGAAGGCTCCTGAGGGGTTGCCGTTTTGGCCTGAGGTTACCAGAATGAAGGAAGCCCTATGCATGCCCTGCCATTTCCTGCTGCTGGGGACCAGGGCAGGCTTGCCAGCTGCACAGGCTTTCAAGCACGGAGCAACGCTGCTGGCAGGGCAGGATCTGCAGCTTCCCCACTGGCAGCAACCTGGAGCACCTCTGTGTGCTGACACGGCCGTGTGGCCCCCCGAGACGGGCGCTCCCTGAAGCCCCTCTGCCGTACCTCCGGACACCAACTAGCTTGAAGTGAGTTGTCTCCTTTTTTCCCCAGGTCGTTACCATAAAATTCAAATAGGTTAAATATGATTCATCTCTCTAACACCAGGAGGGGACAGGGGTCTGGCTATCCCAGGTAGCAGCAGAATTCAAAGCCCATCGTTATGCTTTCAGGCAGCAATAGGTTACTCATTACCGCAGCTTTGAAGAGCTTCCCTGTGGGTTGTATGCATCTCAGCCACCATCACACACAACTGGCACCGATCAATTAGTGTCACAAGCAGTTTTAGCAAAGGGCCAAGCAGGGAGTGGCAGTGTGCGGAGCTGTTCTCCCACCTGCTGTTCTCACTGGTGAGTCTGGGGGATTGGCTCTGCCTGCACGGTGTCTGGGAGCTAATTAGTTTGGGAGATTATAAAGCAGGGTATATAAGCTGCCTGATTGATCGCCTCCACAACCCTGCAAAGGGAAGAGGTAAATGGCATTTTCATAACACCAGCATAAAAATTGAGGAGAAGAGGCCAGGTTTACTCTTTCAGAGGCAATCCCAAGCGAGCATGAGCAGTGAGTGACCACAGTGAACACAGGAGGAGAGCTGGTGTACATGGTGCACTTTGAACCCACTGGAGTCGGTATTCTCCAGAGGGGCCACCGCATGGGCCATCATATGCCGTTTGTCCCCATCCTGGCGCTGCAGCTGCAGCCTCTTAGTTTATGCCACTCGCTTTCCCCAGTGCTTCTCTGTTTTTCTGCTGCCTGTGCTGCTCGGCCGCTTGAGGGAAGACTTGATAAGTGTGCTTTGTGCAGTACATCTCGCCAATCAGGAAGCAGGGGGTTCTGGCTCGTACCTAATTACTCAGGTCAGTGAAAATAATGACAAGGTTTTTCTTAGATGTGCATTCAGAGAAGTCTGCGGTTAAGATTCTATCAAAAATGAAAAACAGTGTGCAGCAAAATAATTATTTTTTGTAAGGCTTTTCAGTTTTTACCGATGATGAGGGAAACAGCAGGAGTTCGCAAAGGGAATATATTTTATTGATGCCAAGGAATTATTGCATCAGTATTAGAACTTCAGGGGCATGTAAATGCTTGGGACAGTGAAACATTGCATCGTTAGGGAAAAATTTTGCCTTTGACTAAGAGAAAATACACTTACATGTTGTAAGAAAGTTATTTCTACAGCTATTTGGGTGACTTGGATACATGCTTCTGCTCAAGTGGGTCATGGACAATTCTTCTTATCCTTCCTCTTATGCCATTCACCTATATCTGTGGGATACCTCTTAAAAAAAAAAAAAAAAGAGAGAATTTTTCACCTGCTTTTAAAAATGTAGTCTGTGCCTGCTGAAGAATCTGTAACTAAGGAAGAGATTCACTGTTAGGTCACTGTCTGGAATTTCTGTTCTTCTAAAATATACCAAAGTTTTTTGTTTCAGTGAAGTAAGAACGGTGTTTAGTTTTCCTTTGCCATAGTGTCCCATCTTGGTGTTTCTGTCTAATATGCAAAGGCCAAAACTGGTTTCCTGATGAGTCAAAGTAAGAACCCCCAGTGCAAGCTGTGTGATGTTTATAGTCCCAGTGCCTTGCTTTGCAACCAACAGTACAAATGCTTTTTTGAGGACAGCATTCAACGCAGTGCGGGTCTGTGCAGGGAACCCTGGGCCAGCTCAGGAACCAGAAGCAGCGTCACTGTCTTTGCAGTGGACAAAAACACCCAGCTGTGGTACCTCTGCAGAGCACTGCAGTGTGCCAGGCACACGTCAGGGCTGCTTCCCAAGGGTAGTGAGATCCATCACTGAGGGACCTTTCACGTTGCCAGCTGCAGGTCTGGTTCTCATTTTTCTGTTACCCTCTGTGCGTTTGAAATGCACATCTTGTTCACTTAACTTTGCCCTCATCCTCAGGAAGGAAAGCTGGGTTCTCTCTGAGGGAGGGGTGCACAGTTAAGAGTCTAGATCCACTTCTTACTTTCTCTTATGGCTCTCTTTCTCCATACTGGTAAGAAGACGCCAGTTATAAATGTGTTTTCTGTTTTGTCTTTAATGCCATTTCTGTGCTGGCCAAAACCTTGTTAGGCAAAAGTCTAATTGTGGCAGTAATTATCGTCACATAGCTTGCTTAATTAGAGGACCATTGTATACTCTACCACCAAACATACTTCTGGGATATTATGAGAATTGCTAGAACAAATTTTGCTGGAACACTTACAGTAGTGGAGCCTTTTCAACACCAGCCCCAGCCTTGCCAGGACCTCGCAGCTGAGCAGCTGCTGAAGAAATCCAGTACCCATGGGAAGAGGCCCTGAAGAGCACATTTATTCATTGCTTCTGAGCTGAGCATTGCTCTTGAGTCTGGGTTTTGATCCTGCTAGAGGAAAAGCAACTGGAAGTTCTCCGAAGTGAAGCTGAAGGTATTTTGAGATGCTCTACATTTCATAGCCTCTCCCGCTCAAGATCAGTGCAGTCCTTACATTCATCTTTTAAAGAATCCCACACTCACACGTTTACATTTGTGTTCCCTCCTGAAGCAATGCGAGACTCCTTGACCTACTATTCTTAACCTTTACTGACAAAAAGATTGTAATATAAATAGGACGTTTATAACCAGCATTGGAAATCTCTTCTGTTGTGTGATTATCTGCAAAGTGTTATTACCCCCTTTTTGCACAGGAAAATACACCTAGATTTTCATTGATCCATCTTGAATCAATGCTTTTAAAAATCTTAGACACATTTTACTTAAGAGCGAAAGCATGCATTTTATGTTTTGACATGGTATTATTGATTGGAAAGGAGAGAGCAGTGCTCTCCACCTGACTGTCTCCTCAGTTTCCTAGTCTGGCAGTGTCTGGTAGCACAACGTCCTTAATGGCTTTGCTCCTGTTTTCTCTGCTTGTTGCCTCCCCTCTTTATCCTCCCAGTCCTCAGCACGATGCCTTTCTCAGTTTTTTAAAGTAATCAATATTGTGTTCAAGCCTCCTGCTGTTTGCTGTCACTCATATTTGGCACAGCTATAAATTATGAATGGGTCTTTCTTGGCCCATATAACATTTCTATTGCATTTGTCAATTGCTAATCGATAGCTCGCTTTTCTTGTCCTCAAAGACACACAGATGTTCTGAAGTTTTAATGCAAACATATTTTCCCCTTACATGTAGATGAGGAGAGCAGTAAGACTTCAGCTAGGAAGCTAGAAGCTGCAGAGGTACTAATTTGACCTGGTGTAGTGTTTGGGAAGACATTAATGTAAATACCCTGTCTATAATGCTTTGGTTTCTGCATTTCACTGTAGAGCTACTTCCTACGTGTGCATTGTAGGCAGTGTTTTAGCATGGCTTTGCTTACCTGTGACCCTTTCAACCTTCACTGCACAAGATGCTCGCAGTGGTAGACTGTTTGAACTTCCAGAGCTAATGGCATCTGACATTTAAGTCAACCTTAAAGAAATCTCGGCAAACCCAGTCACTTAAAGTAATATGGCAGTGTCTCTTTAAGGAGGCATATTGACAGTCTTTGTAAAATGTCACCTTATGTTGATGTCTCAATCAAGCGCTCGACTCTCCCCTCTCCCTCTCCCAAGTTTTTGCAAGCTTAGAAATTGAGCTGTAAAACAAAACAAAACAAAAGGAACAAATAATTCTTTTATATAAAAAGTGCATTTTAAAAAAGTTGGATTGCTGACTATCTGAAATAAGTGAGCAAGCCCTGTAGCATCAACTTCTGCTGCAACATCTTTAATACATACACAAGTGCTGTTAGCTGAGGCAAGGAGAAGGTACCGGCAGAGTGAGACTGCTTGAAACCATATTTTGCTTTAGGCAAAACAGTGTGCTAAAAGAGCTGAAAACAAGAAAAGCTGCCTGCTGCTATCCCTGCAACATTAAACATCAAAACTCAAGCCATTTGCTACTGAAGGCTGGTCGCTTGAATAAATGCTTGAGATTTGAGAAGCTGCTGGTCACAATGGGGAGAAGAGAGAGCTTATTCCTTCAAAAACCTGATGCCTCGTCACTGCAGAAGGCCAGTGGCTGCCTAAGTAAATCCTCAGTTAGGGCCGTTGGCTGCAGATCTTGGAGCTGCACCCGGTGGAGGGATTTGCCAGAGCGCTCTCCAGTAACAGCTACATGTGCTGCAGCGTTTTCTGGTTTGGAGTCCAACAGCGTTTGACCTTCAGGGCGTGCTGCAAAGGTCTCTTCAACTTTGGACCAGGTGGTGCCACGTTTACTCACACTGAGTTGTATTTTCCTCCTTAACAGGGCTGACAGCTCAGTTAAACTACACTGAACTGAGTCCTGCTGTCTGGCTTTTCCAAGCTTTAGTGATAGGAGAGTGGGTTTTTGCCAGGGCATAATTCTCCAAACTGCAGTGTGCACAGGGGAGTGTGAGCAACTTCTTGGTGTCCAGGCTTTTGCCTGCAGACTGGGGAGGCACAAGCCAGGCATCATGCAGCAAGGAGAGACTGAAACAGTAAAAGCTTGTGCAGCCCATCCGTGCTACAGCGGCTGGCTTTTGTATCATAAGGGACTATAGAAGTTGATGACAGATGGGCAATTTAAATGGTAAAGATATAGTATTATTAATGGCATAATGAATAGTAATTTCCTAGAAAGTGACTCCCTAGCATGGGTTAAACCTCTTTCTGTGAGACAGTTTGAAGTTTTCGGGTGGTCAAGCAGGGAAGTCTGGCTGACTGGATGGTGAATCTAGATCATGGAGGTCGCCATCTGGATCGTGGAGATCTGGGGAACCTCCACTGTTTTTGGCTGTTTCGGGTTCACACGTGTGTGACAGAGTATTATGTGGCGTGTTGCATTTCAGCCTGCCGAGAGGTTCCACCCGCCTCAACACACCAGAAGAGGCCTTGCCCAAGGAAAACTTGGCCAGAGCAGACAGGACAGAAGTGGGAGGACGGATGGCCACTGGGAGTGAGGGAGGGACTCGTCCAGTGTTATAAGGCATGGCAGTGGCAGACCCAGGTGACAGGGTCATCTCCGCTGCCTTCCTTCTGCCCACTTGTAGTGCACTGTTAAGTACTTAGTAAAATCATTTGGGAAGGGCTTGCAGCTCCGTGCCTTTGCAGAGTATCGGTCACTTCCAGATGAGCTGCGCATTTCTCTGTACAGAAGTCCTGTGCCTGCGTGCTTCTCATTGTACATCTGACATAGTTTTATGCAGCCACCACTATCACGGTATATTAGATTTTTGGACTGAACTTGCAGAAAAAAAAAAAAAGGAAAGGAAAAGGAGAGGAAAGGAAAAAAGGAAAGGAAGAAAGAAAAGAAAACATGAGAAAAAGATGAATTCAAACTGTAAGTGAAACTTCTTTGCAATGAGAGAAATGGGTTATGTACGTACCACATAACAATCACTCTTGGGTGTGATCTGTGCTGTTTTGCTTCAGTAACATCTCTTCTGCAAAAAGCTAAGCTACATGGTAGGACAGGCAATTCGGGAAGAGTGTGGGCTTTTGGGTCAGAGTCATAGCAAAATCCTTCAGTATAGGAACCCTATGGGGTTATGGCACGTAGCTGAGAATCCAGGAATGCTTTTTAATTTTGTGACTTTTAACTCATCTTCTGATTCTGGAGGACTAGTTATTTTTGAATGTGTGATGCTGAATTGCAAGGGACATCAGACAGTAGCCCTTTCTTTTTTTGTCTTCTTGCTTGGCTCTAGCAAATGGGGACAGATTAGCTGAAGTTGAGTGTTGGGTCACTGCTCTCAGCTATCTGCTGTGTCCCCACTGCATGGTCAACTGAGCCATTTGTGAATTAGCTGCTGAGCCACTGATTCCTACAGCGCAGAGGTTTAAAGTGGGCTGAAATTGTTTATGGTTAACCTGCACGTTAGTTCAGAGGCTGAACCATGATGCAGAAGTGGTTTGGATGCTGCTGTAGCAAGGGTGGGACAGACAGCATGGGACGATAACTCCTCCTTTTTCTATCATGCAGAGCTGATGCTGGCTGTCTTTTTATTTTTGCAGGTTGAGGCAATGATTAAGGCTCTTATAGCTTGTTACAATTTATATTTGTCACTGCATAGCCTATGCTCTCTCCCTCTCCTGAGAGCTGTTGTAGTCATTTTATTCACCACCTCTCCCCCATGCAGAGAGGGGTTTTCTGCCTGCACAGGACCCACTGAAGCCAGCAGAGAAACCAGGGTGAGACATTTGGACATGCAGAGAGAGTTGCAAAATGAATGAGATTTGTTTTCCTCTCTGAATTTCTAATAAGGTATTTTTCCTGGTTCTGTTGAAGCTTCGAGCATCCCAGCAACACTTGTGTGTAAATGTCGCTGCCGTATAATTATTTTTAAGGGCACTTGGCAGAAAGAAGGCGTAAGTTACTTTTTTCTGGCCCACTGGTCAGCTTGGTGTCTGTCCGTGGGCAGTATGCGGGATGTGTTGTGTGTGTTGTTTGGATGGACATACTAGCCAACTTGCACGCGTCTTTCAGCCTTTATTGTTTCTGTTCATAGGGCACCTTTTAATGCTTGGAAGTGGGGAAGAAGCACAAGCTTATCTCCTACAAAATATACCACTGTGCGTCTTTGCATATTTTACTTTTCCAGAGTTGGTGTTTTACCCTAATATTGAACAACTCCATTTAGGGCAGATGGTTAGGAAAGCTAGCAGGTCCTTTTCTTGCTTACCCAAAAAATTGCTTCTTTGAATGCTCCTTTCCCTGAAGTCTGCATTAGCTGGGCTGCCCTCCCGCAGTGCTGCAGAGGTTCAGCGCAGTGCCCAGCAGCACGATTCCCAGCGTGATTGCTGGCCGGTGAGCAGTGCAAAACCTTTCCATCAGTGAAAATCCTCCGCAGTCCTTCCAAGCCCTGCTGAGCTGCTGAGCAAGACCAGAACTGCTGCTCATTTCCTATGGGCTCTCATTCTCACGGTGCCAATGGGAGCTGCTCATCCCCTCCAGGGAGAGAATGGGAAACAGGAGGCCAGGAGCCCTGCTGGCGCCCACCACCCAAAGTCTGCGGAGGGGCTGGGTTCGCTGTATTGTAAATCATCTGGAGCAAGAGAGCTATGTTAGTTAATCCCAGATGAGGATCAGATCACCTGCCTTCCAGTCCAGACCATTTCCCCAGGACCGCTACACTGGCTCAGCTCCTGTTGGCTCTAATTCCACCCTTTGTTCTATTTTTGTACAGTAGGTTTTTTAATTAGTAATTCTGTTGAATTTATAACACATTGCGACTGCACGTCCCCTGAGCATAAATAGAGCACAGAGAAGAAAGGAGGCAGTGATTTAATGCCAGATCATCGTGGGCCCAATTCATAAAAATATTATACTTTTTATGTAGGAAAAGGAGCATCCATGTAGTGTATTTGGAATTCATTGAATCTTCTTTCTTATGCATAAAAGTTGCCAACTGCTCATTACTCACTGAAGGGATTCATAACTCAAAAGAGGGCAGAGGCAGAAGAGAAATGAGCATGCCCTACTTAACGTGTAAAATTCAAATATTAAAAAAAAAAAAGAAAAAGAAAATCTGGCAATGATATAGGGTAAGTAAATCATCCCTTTAAAAAAGAAACCTCTTATAATTACCTAAGTACAAGATTCACGGCTGATAACTAGTCAGAGCAAAGATATGCGCATAACCTTGCTTCAGCTTTTAAACAGCACTCATGATTATTATTGTTTTAAACAATGGCAAGTCTGTTTTCCTAACAAACTGTGTACTTCAAACAAAACTTTAATATATTTATTGGGGGAGCCGCATGCAGGAAATAGATTATTAGGGGAAAAGATGTTCTTCCATTTACGATGATCCTAGAGCAGAGAATACAGAGAAAACACATTAAGAAGCACTTCACATTTTTCCTTCGCTGTAACCCAACCCAGACTTGTGCCCAGAAGAGACAGCCTCCTTTGATCATTGCAGATCCATATTGACATGTCCCATGCTATCCTTCACTCTCTAATCTCTCAGCACTGTGCACATTGAACACTTTGCTGTACACACGCTCATTACCGTACCGAACAAGAAACCACATATACTGTACCAGAAACCACAACTAGACAAAAGTCATTGGTCAAAGATCATTTACATTCCTTTTTAGTTGCTTCTGCTGCCTCCAGAGAAACTCTGATCTGTCAGGAGAATCGCGCTGTAGTTCCTTCCCGGTGCAGGGCTTCCTCACGCCTGGGTGGGGACAGGAGAGCCAAGGGGAGAAGCAGCGGCTTTACTTTGCTGCTGTTTTCTTCTTTTCTATTGCCTTTCCTAGCTTTCTCTTTTTCATAGAGCATTAGAAACGTCTCTCTGCTGCCTCTTCTCACCTGTCTTGGCACCTTTTGTGGAGGAGAGAGGGCGTGGAAGGAGAGAGCATGGCACAGAGTGTGGGTTGCAACTCAAAATGCAGAAGCCCTCGAAGCAAACAGAGGTGCAGCTGTGCGTTACGGAATGCAAAGCTGTTGTGTGCCAAGTGGCAGAGCAGCGCAGGCTCAGTGCTGTGCCGATCTGCAGTGAGGTGTGCTCTAGGGGCTTTTGAACCCTTAGATGGGGATTAGCGTTGGTATCAGACAGTGGGTAAAAAATTAAAGGATGCTGAGAGTTTGTTTTGAAAGCACTGAGAGAGTTAGGCAACGGCCTAGCACCTCAACGGTGGCAGCTGGAGAAATAGCCAAGTACTCTGGGACTCTCAGAGCTGACTAGTACAGAGACATCCCATAGCAGACCGCAGAAACGGCTGCCGTCGGTTTCAGTGGGAGCAGGGTATAGCCTTTAATGAGGTCAGCTATAAGGGCACGGGTTTACTTCAGAAGCAATTCCTGATGTGCTTGTTATCTGCTCTCAGAGGAACCCTGGCTTGCTCTCACAGCCAGCAACACACCGAATCCAACGGCTTATTCAGGAGTTCTCTTTATTTTTTTATTTATTTCACTAATAGGTGAAATTCATAGACTGGGCTAAAAGACATAATTATTCGAGACAAGCTAAGATATGCCTCAGCACTCATTTCATACTGGAGATCTTAAGTGAACTGCAGGCAGCTCTATGTACACCTCAGATTTTTTTAAGGGGATGATGCTTCCAGTTGGCAAAAGGTACTGAGCTCCAACGTGCATTTAGGTGATGCATTTTGGAAGAATGCAGCTGTCGGATCCAGTACCCCATCCTAACTCAGATAAAGACAGTTGCTTCCTCCCAGCCAGTATTTCCCCTGCATTTGCAAATGGGTGTAGCGTTTTCCTTCCCCGCCATTCCCAGCTATTGCAAACAGTTTCTGCAACTATTAAGGAGCTGCTGAGTAGCATCGTAGAAATGACCACATTTTAGTGGAGCCCCAAGCAATTCCTCTCTATGTAAAGTTCATTTTAAAAAATTGCCTGGGAGAACAGGAGCTGGCTGAACACAGGATACTTTATTATTTTATTGAGCATCCGATTTGTATCTCACTTGCACAATTGTTTCACTGGACTGGCCTTATTGCCCTCATTGCAATTTACTAGCAACTTACCCAGGTCAGAATCAGTCCATGTAATTATATATCACAATTATCAGCTGCTATAAATTGGTGTTGGTCCACTGAAGTTTAATTACACCACCTAAGGAGCTGACTCATTTGTTGACTCTGTTATACAATAGACTGAAGCTCATTATCCTGTATGTATATGTATGCATGTTGGTGTGTGTTTGCCGCCTCTCTTTATCCTCTCTCATTCCCTATGGCTTCTGCAGTGTTTCCAATTACAGTAGTTATTTTGCTCCCCGTGGAAACAGTTTCCAAGAGACACTTTGGGGAGCCTGGAGTTAACCGACATTCTGGAGGCTCGATTTTGTGGCCTCGTGTTTGCTGTGATCCAGAGGTGTCAAATTGCTTACATTTTTACAAATCTAACCTTTCAACACATGCCAGGGTCAAATTTATAGCTGGATATATGCTTTCTGTTGATTCACTCTAACATCCCAAGTCGAGATTCCTTTTCCCTCCTGTTAGAAAACAAACCTTTGCTGAAAAAAAAAAAAAAAAAGGAAACTGTATTTTTATTAGAGCTGATGCAGTGGTGAGAAGTGGGAGTACTGGATAACGCTTTTTTTCAGAAGAGGTAGGGAGAAGCCAGCCATTACCACAGCTGTTGGTGTCTCTCTGCGTCTGAAGCGATGCAGCACATGAGCCGGTGGGAGCAAGCGGCGCTGCTCGGCCCCTCGGAGGGACCCGGGAGAAGGGCCTAGAGGCTCGACAGGCCCCGAGCGTGTGTCAGGCAGCTCTGAGACTTACTTCGCTGTGTTGCCATGTGATCCAAACTGACTTGTCTGGTGACTGGTAGCAAGTTTCAACTGTTACTAAATCAACTGGGGAAAGCTTCCAGGGATGGTGTTGGGTATATGAGATGGAAGCGCCCAGATAAAAAGAGCATGCAGTGGGTATATCCAGTGCTATCAGGAGTTTCCAGGAAACAGCTGACACGGGGCTTGTTTGAATTTCCGGAGCCTGGGAAATTTAAACATAACATATATAAATGTAACTAACATTTTCCTTTTGCTCAAGTATGCTGCGATCAGATTGCCGTTTTCTTTAGCTTGTTCTGCCTTTAAGTGTACACAGTTGTTTCATTCACTGATTTGTTCTGTATTAATTGTATGTGGCTTGCTGAGTAATCGGTACCTGACTGTTCCAGTACTCTCGTTGCTCTAGGGATGACGCTGACCCAATAGGTTAGCAGAAGTATCAGTTCAGCTTCGGCATCCTTACCGGGTGAGACAGCGGCGGTTCCGCAACACAGGCTCATGCATGCTGCAATGCTTTGCTCACATATTTGTGGAAAAGTTTGCTTTTCCCAGGGAGGTGGCCACGGCGGAAGAACCGGACCACAGGTGCGATCGCGGTCAGAGGGGAGGGAAGCAGCACGGCCGTGGAACCTGGCAGAGGAAGGCTGGCTGTGAGCAGGGCACGGGGCAGGCGGGCGGCCGCAGGGGATGCAGCCTCTGCCAGCCTTGACAGGGGACATGCTGATGCAGAGGAGGCACAAAGAGTATTAAAAGTAACCTTGTGTTTAACAGGGCTCTGAGTGGCACGCTATGGCATGCCGTGTTTTTAGTGGTAGAAGCTGTGTCCATTGTGGTCGTCTTAATCTGGCCTTGCAGTCAAGGCAAATGTCGCATATCATCTATTAAGTCCTGGAGGAATAAGGGTCAGGAACACCAACTCAAATCAGACTTGCTGTGTCATAACAGCTGTAGGACAGGGGCATGCTTTAACCACTGCTCTCACACGTCCTGCCGGCAAGACAAAATAAAAAAGATCCCTCACCTCAGGCCATAGCTGCTCTTCGTTTCCCATTTCCATGAGCTCTGTGAGCTCCAGGGGAGGGTGAAAACCACAAGGTCCCCAAAAGAAAAGCTAACCTCGTAACCTTTTCTTTTGTTGGTCTGTGCAACATCTTTCTAGTAAATCACTCTCTGCTTGGGATCAGAACATCTCTGTTTCCTCCAGGAAAGTTTCTCTGTGACGTACTGCATTCAAGCTCTGACTTCATGTGGTGCAATTATGGTATTAAAAAGAGGAATCTTCTGTCAGATACTTCTATTTAGGTGAGCAACTGATAAACAGATTAAAGTCGAAACTGTGGGGCAAAGCAGGCTAGCAATTAAGCCATCAAAGGGAGCCTACAGCAGATTTTGTTAAAGGCCAAATCCCATGGTTTTTTTCCAGGTTAAACCCAATCACTTCAACAGAGTCGATGAGGCTGTGGTTTTATCAGTGCAGCAACTGCAAGATGTGGCCCTCCATGCAGATTGTTTACAGTCGTTATCTCTGGTTCGTCTCTAGTTTCAGCTGCTTATACTCACTGTGTGAATTTATTAGTCACTTGTAATTTCTTCATTGATTTTTGTTAAACTGTTTCCTGGCTCATGATCTTGGCAACCTATTTCTGTTGTTTAAACAAGCTTGCTTGTCAAGCAGGTTTTCCCAATGTCACAGTTCTAGTATTAACTGTCTTTATTGAGTAATGCTGCTTCTTATCCAGGATGAGATCAGACTCCATAACAAGTGGATCAAAGCCATGAAGTTTAGATCCAAAATCAGAGCTGAATCCAAAAACACTCCTGAAATCTGAGGATGCTTGAATTGCGTTCTGGTTTGACCCTGCCATGGAGAAGGGTTTGGGCAGTGAAGTTCAAAGCTCGATTCATATTCTCTCATTAAGAGAAGCAGTTTTTAATCCGGGGTTTTGATGTTGGGTCCATCTTTGATAACTAATGGCCAAACACGATGAGCTCCTAAACTGCCCAACAAAGAGGTTTAACACCTGTTGAAATATGGCACAAGATTTCCCCAGAAATGCTCTGTTGTATTCAAAGAACGTAACTAGTGCTGGCAGCTGGAGAAACCTGGTCAGTTAATAGATGGAAACCTAAGAAGCAGCAAAGGGCCAAATTTTTTATCAGAGCACTTTGATTCATATTAAATGCTACACATTTCTGAGCGCTCTACTCAGATTTCCACTCAAATACCAAAGGGCTGTTATAGCTGTATCCATAACAAAGGCAGAATGACTGAAACCTCATGTGAGAAATGCTGTTCTTAAGATTTCCAGTTGAGTTTTGCAAATGAAGTAATGCTGATTTGTTCAGATATGGCCCAAATGTTCATATTAATTTTGTGGGGTGTACACCCAGACATCTGAACCATGGTAAAGGTTTGACCCATCACCCCCACTGACACCTAGACCAATATATTATGGTGTGCAGTGATGCAGATCATATTACATTTCCCAGAAGCTTTTAACTCTACAGCGTGATGAAGACACATCTTGATGCATGAATTTCAAATCCAAAACCTAATATATATCATCTTTATACTAGTATTTCAAAAGGAAGTCCTCAGAATGCATTTTAATATATTGCACCTCATATTTTAGTTACAGGCGAGGAATTGTACCATTATGAGTCATTAGTTGTTTTTTTCCCCCTTTTAATAATAGGAATAACTGTTTTCCTGTATAAGCACACTTTTGCACTGACAAATATTTAATATATTTCAGCCAAAAAGAAACACAAATATAATAACTATGTAACTAGGATCATTCTGGAAAGAGCCATGAGTTGTGTAATTGTGGCTTGGTAGTTTATATAATCTAGGAAAACTGATATAAACCTTTGACACTCTGTGAAGTTTGTGTCATGCCAGATTTTAAATGAACTGTGTTCCTCTTCACTGTGCTCAATTGCCAGTGAAAAAGAAAGCATCAGTAGGCTCTTCATGAAGTATTTTTTAAATATTTATCTAACATGAAGATTTTTGAATTACAATCTTTTTGCAAACTAGTCACCTTCTCTTTTCCATCTTCAAATTACTTTAAAAGGAACTATATATGTCATTCCTTCCGTAATATAGAACTGCTGTAGGGTCTTATGATGCTGTATGGGTGCATACTGTGATAACCTCATGAAGGCATCACCTCCTCTTCATAATTACTCTTTATTATGAAGAATTTCACACTGAAAAACTTTGACAATGCTAACCTAAATGGCAGGGTTTTTTTAGAAAGTAAATATGGAATTCTGTGACACAGCCGATATTTTTAGAGGCCTCCAGCTTGCACAGTGACACGCATGGTGGTCATAGTTTAACTTTTATATTAGAGGGGGCACAACCAGCAGAAAAAGAGGTTATGCTCACATATTTACCAGTTGTCTTTGTAACCTTAAAATAAAAGGGAATTGCTTCCAGCATGTGCATTGGATTACCTCTAGTGTGTACCTTGTCCACTTAGTTCAAACTTTTTCTCATCTCTAACTTGATCTAGTGGCCCTTATCTATTGCGGAGAGATACCATGAAGATCCATTTCATGTTCTAAAGATGATCCATCGAAAGATAATTTCCAGGGCTCAATACCATCCATACCTTCTATTGATTTCAGTGGCGTTTACAGTGAAAGTAACACTGCAACCAATAATAACATGAGGAGCAAATGTCACTTTTAGATTAAATATGCCTGTTTTTTCTATCTTCAATTGGTTAGTTTCTCATTTATCAACCTGTAAAGATTACCTGTTTGACTTTACAAACAATGAGCAATGCCAAGCACACTTGGGATAAGAGTCAGGAGTAGAAAGTTTCCACTCTTTCCTGTTTTCCTGGATACTTTTAAAGTTATTTTTGTATGTTCAGCATGGCTATTGCCACTTAAAATCAAAAGGAGGAAAAAAATGTTTAATGTGTGATGTTTAGCTAACTGCCAGTGTCCAAGCAGTGATGTAAATTCCAGCAACGGCACATATAGGTAGTTTGGGTCTGTATTTTTGGTGCTGAGGTCAGTGCAAAAGTATTAGAAGTGTAAATGTGAATGCAATAAAATGGATACTTCTGTTTTACAGTGTCTCTGAAAAAAAGAATATGGATTAACATAGCCCTTTGTTCTGAGAGGATGTATCTTGTGCTTATAAGATGGTTTATGACCTGAACATGTTATACATCGTATTCTTTAGATCCCTGAACTTTCACAGAATAGCTCTGTAGTGGTGTGTCCAAACGGGATGAGTGAATATATGCTCATTGTGCTAGAGATGTTGTCCTTGAAGCCTTCATGCGAAATACCTGACACTTTTCTGTGCCGATGGGAGTACCTGCCTCTGTTTTCCCAGCACGTTGTAACAACTTCCACTTCTGTGTAGTCACATTTAGACCACGTTGCCTTGTTAGCTGCAGTAGAAAGTTTTAAAAAAAATCTTAAAATGATGTATGCTTATGCACAGTGCTAGATTTCAAGTACAGGAGAGAATCCCGGTGCCAATTCATTACTAATTGTCCCTCCTGGCTGTGTCTGTTAGACTTCTTGGAACAGCCAACCCTACAGATCACTGTAAATACTAATCTTCTTATACTTGAGGTATCAGGTTTTCTTTGATGTTACCAAACATGTTGACTCTTATCTTGGTTGAATGCACAATCCAGACGCAGTTATCATTAATAATGTTGTATCTGCTGCTTCATTATGGAGCAAATAGCAAGATGCTTCCTTTCAAAACTATAGCCTTTCTGCACTTTAGTAATGATCAAACCTATTTGATTTACACCCTTTTTAATGTTCAAAATGACACATTTACTTCCTTGAATCTAGAAAGCAAGCTAAGGCACTGATCCTGATAATATGTATGTATGTGCTTACCTTGACGCTCACGAGCCTCTTCCAGCAAGTAATGTACGTAATATATAACATAATAAGCATGTGCAGGACTGAGGCCCCACGCTCCATTTGCTTGCACTGCTGTCCTGAAGGCAACGATTTTTCTTGGATGTATAGTCAGCTTTCAGCTCACAAAGGGTCTGAGTCTTTAGCTTTAACTGGCACAGGCAGATCCATTTAATCTGAAAGCTCTGTTCGTGTGATATTTTGCCAAGTCATTAGCTTTAGTAGAGTAATTCACACAAGTAAAGGTTTTTAGGCAGAATCCAAAGAGTTAAAAAAAAGAAAAATTTGCATGTACCAAATTTCATTATATAGAAGATTAAAAGTCATTCAGTAAATTCCCCACTCTTGTAAACGCAAGGCCTGATCCTCATCTGAAGTAAATTGGCTTAGAACTATTGACTTCACTGGTGCCACAGCAATTAATATCACCTGAGCAGAAGCCCGTTTTCTATACAGTGACATTTTAGTCTCTTCATGACTCATTAACTTGACCACATACTCTCTGTGAACCTGATCTAAAACCTGTATCTCAATTACTTGATCATCCTAAAGAATTGCTAATTAACTGCATGCTTAAAGAAAAAAAGTAAGAAAGAAGAAGAGCGATATTTTGATGTTTTCCATTTGGCAGAGTATTGTGTTATGAATATAATATGCATTTCAAGATCTTGTTAATTTTGATGTGATAATGAGTGGGAATTCCTAGTGGAATTTTTTGTCCAGAAATATGAATGGTATTAGCTCAAGAGTTATATGATTAAGCAATAAGACCTGCTGAGGCAGGCACTACTCGGGGATGATTGACTGCTTTAATTGATTGACATCCAGAGGTAAAGCCAAGGGCACCAATTTACAGATCAGGTCAATTATCTCCTGGTAATGCCCACTTGGTATGTCTTATTGCTATGCTAATATTAACTGTTATTGAAACATTTTAATGAGTTTTTAATTTAAAAGTGGTAAATTTAAAAAGGGTGAACGTTAAATTATTCAACTTGAAATAACGGGAACAGAGATATTCTGCTTTGCTAATGGTGATGTAGAAGTTTTGTTTTGCATACCAATACTTCTAGAGATCATTTTTGTTCGTCTCCAAGGGAAGATGACTTCTTCTTGGCATTTAATAAAAACCCACAGCGAGTCAGCACAAAATACCCAGGAATCACCTCAGCAACTCCCAGAGCCTGGAAAACAACTCAGGACTGCCACATCTAAATGTCAGGTGGAAAAGCCACCCCAGGGAGAGGACATTTCCTGTAACGATGTTAAAGGTCTACTTAAGGAAGCAATGGAAGGTGCTCAGTGTGACTGTGAGTAGGGGTCTCTGGCAGGAAAGGAGCTGAGTGTGGGATTGTGCACGTTTCTCATAGGCATCAGCAGCTCGCGGCTGCTCTGCCGCTCCGGGTTATCCAGCAGAGCTAGCAAGGTAGAGCATGTGCTGGCGCTTCAGCTTGTGCTGCACCGGAGTTGTCGTGGGTCTCAGGGGTGCACATAGCTGCTCTGAGGGCCAGGCTGTAGAGACGGACAGACTTTCTGTTAAACTTTCCAGGGGTGCAGTTAAGGGAGAAAAAGAATTAGGATGCTGTCATCGTGTGAGTGTTCAATGGCAACAAGGAAGATCCAGGGTATAATGTCCTCTGTGAGCAATCAGCTGATTCCACTAGAGCATGGGATCTGGTGTAAACAGAGAAGTAAGATGCTTAGACTTTCATTGAAAAATAAAGGACACCGATGGTCTAGGTGGTTACTGAAAGACATTGAAACTTTTTTTTTGTGTAGAATATGGAAATGGGCTGTGCCTGGTAGGCAGGAACTGTCTTTCCCTCATGCTAACCTCAAAGTTTTAGGAACGATTTTAGGAATGTAAATGTCAGCATGTTCACCAAATCTTCGCCAAGGAAAAGTGATGTTAAACAGATCTAGCAGATCCTTCAGAAACAGTATTAAGTGCGTAAGTGTAAAGTGTTCCTGTACAAAGAAAAGAGAGGAGGAACAGTAAGAAACCAAGTTAGCTAAATCACCAATTCTTCACTTCAACTACTGGGAAGAGTATGCGGGGGAGGGGGGAGAGTAGCCTTGGGATCAAGAACTCATAACTGTAGCGGGATACAGTTAGGAAGACCAGTGCACAAAATGTGATGCAACTGGGACATCAGTGTGCTGCTGAATTTCCTTGTAGTTCCTTAAAGAGACTGCAGTAGTCACAGGCCTTCTGGACATGAAGGCGGTGTCACAGGGCTGCAGCATGGCAAATACAGCGTCTGTCTTTAAGAAGAAAAAGAGGAGGCGGGAGAATGGCAACCTAGGAAATTATACTGTAGTTGGTTCAAATTTATTTTTCATTTTAATAACTATAGTTATCAAATCAAACTTCAGAAATGGATTACAGGAAATGTGAATCTGTCAAGAACAGCTCGTGCCAACGCAGTCTGGTGGCCAGCTATGGCACACATGGACTGGAGGAGAAAGACCGAACAGTACAGCATTTTAGTAAGGCTTTTGACATCATCCCATATACCGTTGGCCTATGAAATCTAGGAAATTGGTTGAAAAGCTATAGACATTTGCTAGCAGAAGGAAGGGGGACTAAAACTATGGTAGGGTTTCATGGGAGTCTGCTGCAGGCCCTGTACTTTTCAGTATTTTCGTTAGCCACTTGGATCTTGTAGGCTGTAGTATCTCCAGCACTGGAGGTGTTTAAGAAGATGTCAGACAAGTATCTGTCAGGTGTGACACAGAACAGCTGATCCAGCCTTCAGGCAGGGGCATGAACTAGGCGACCTCCACAGTCCTTCCAGTCCCATCGTTCTGTGCCTCGCATCAAAATATTGAAGGTAATATGCCAGAATTTAGACTGGAACGGCCGAGATGCAGGAAAATATTCTTTTCTGCCAATTCTATTATGTGGGCTGTAACCTCTAGCAGCAGGGTGGGGGGAGAGAAGGATGCAGTAACATCTTAAATCACCACTGTAAGATTCAACAGAGCTCATCTGTCAGCAAGTCTTGACAGGAGAGTCCTAAAAAAAACAAAACAGGACTAGCAGGTCTGCAGACTAGGAGCTTTTTTTCTTGTTCTTTTTCTCCCCCTTCTCCCTCCATTTACTCTCTCTATCAGTCCCTTATTTAAGGGAAGACAAACTCAGTTATGCTTGAGTTCGAATGAAACTTTCCAACTTACAAAGTTTCATTGAGTACCAAATGATGCCAAGCAAGCTTGCCTGTCCCTGGCTGACATAACGTTGTGCGACTCCCATCTCTGGGACCTGCGCAAATACCAGTTATCAATCTTGCAGGCAAGAGAAAGTTGAATGAAAGATGGAGGGAAATGTGCATGATGACAGAGTAGCTTTGCACACCCCTGTTTGGCGGTGCGGGTTGCTCGGTTGTACTGAAGGTGTAACTGTAACATGAGATGTAAATAGCTTTTACATTACTGGGGTCTGGGGTCAGTACCTCAGACTGTCCGTAAAAAGGACTCTTGCAGACACGGTGTGGGAGCTGGGAGACTTGGTTTCCTAATCGCCTTTCTGCTCTTTGGTTTCCCTAACTGCAGATGGGGGTGGTGAACGCTCCCTAGCCCTTGTGAGCACGCTGCACTGAATAGATGGAAACAACCATTTGAGAGCTAAGGGTTTACTCATGCTACAGGGGTTAAAAAATGTTACTGGGAGTCTTATCCAAGGCTTGAAATACGTGTTTATACAACGCACAATAAGGACCCGGGGTTACAAAAGAGCTAAATTATGCTTCTAGCACTATGCTGAGTGTGGATTGCATAAATAAAAGCTCTAAATAGTTTCAATTCCTTATGTATGTTTTCAAAATACCCTTTGTTAATGCTCTTGAGTTTGGAATAACTTTTATGGGCAAGGGAACAACAGTGATGTGAAGATGAATTTCACGCCCCTCTTAATCCATGCCATGAAGTTATTCAAAAGTCAGTGAAAGATCAGTTCCAGTTCAACCCACACTGATGCCCTAATCTGTGTGCTGTCATCAGGCAATAGTGAGCTTGGAACATGCCATATGGGAGCCTGGCAGATGTTGCACAAACTGCCTTTTCCTTCCTGCTTCCTGGGCTTTCGTCAGCCATGTGCTCTTTTGTAGAAGCGTGTAGG
Organism: Chauna torquata; assembly: GCA_013399475.1. Lineage (NCBI taxonomy): Eukaryota > Metazoa > Chordata > Aves > Anseriformes > Anhimidae > Chauna > Chauna torquata. The sequence goes on along the minus strand of VXAL01009376.1, from coordinate 24,539 downwards.
AATGGGATCGTATCAGCCCCTCAGCTAGTAACTGCTTTAAGATTGCTTCATTTTGCCTATTGCACACTCATGGGTCTCTGCAGTGCTTTGTTGTTTTCCATAATCCAGACACGTATCAGAAATTAGATTGCAATTCTGTTTGTAACAAGAAGAGTTCCCTGGCAACAGCTATTGCCAGTGGCTTTGGGGATAGGTAATTTTCCAGAGATTACAAAATCCCAGCTAGAGCTGCTGTTTCCTTTGGAGGTGGTTACAACAGGATCCATCAAACCATCCAGTCTTTGCCTTTTCTGGCTGCCCATTGACTGGAGAATGTCATACTGGAGCTTGCAGGAAGGCACTGGTTACACTGCCCACGCTCCGCACCGGCCAGGTGCACCCAGCGTTGTGCAGGAAGCCACGGTCAGCATAAAGCTGAGCCTGAGCTGATAAGCCCTCCTTAGATTATTCTGCATTAATGTGACTACGCAGCTTTTGTTTTAGGTGTAGTAGCATGAAGAGGAGCAGAACAGATCCACCTCCACCCTAGGAGGAGCATGCAGACTTCACTAAAATCACTGTTTTTTCTCCTTGTTTCTATCATTGAGAGTGTACTGTTTACTAGAGGTGCAACAGTGCTTTCCTAACTGAATATTTTTCACATGAAGTTACAGGTTTACTTTGCTGTTTCTGAACAGAAATGGACTTTCCATTTTCCAACATCTCGAAATTAGGATGTCATCCTTGTTGTTGCTCTTTGTTTCTATACGAAGGGCTCCAAATAGCTAAATATTTTTACAAATGCAACTGCTAAGCAAGGCTGCTTCTATGTGCACACTAATGTTCAGGTCTGTAACCGAGGTTCCCAACATACAGCACAGTCTGAGAACCAGCAAAGAGCTGGCGGATTATTTAAAGGGAAGCATCAGTTTTCCTAATCACTACTTTCAGTTTTGCAAATAGAGAAGTCATTAGTAGATGCACATCTGTACTGAAAAACATAAATATTATAGATCCTTGGCTGGGCATCTTGTTTTGATAGGTAAAAAAAATAAATCAAACCTAACAGTTAAACAGTGCCTTCAATAAACCCTTTAAGGTTCTCAGACTTGAGTATTTTGGACTCTTTCGGGCCTTGATCCTCCTGGGTGGTCCAAGAGAGCTGCTTCCATGATGTCAGGTGAAATTCCGTCTGGATGGAGTTCATTATAGTATCAGGTGCTTGTACAGAACAAGTAATGGTCTATCACAGAGACAAGCCTTACTGGGTGATGTTACATCCCTTTTTTTCATTTCCAGTATTTATTTCCAGATGTGAATAAATGCAGAAAAGCATAAATATAGCTTTGATGCATGTGTTAGAAGGGGAATAGTATAGTACAATGGGTTCATGTAATATATATCTCAAAATCAGATGAACAGGAGGTAATGTCACTTGCTTTTAAAGGGTGGAAGGACAGTGTGTCCTACAAAAAAACAGGCAGCGCTGATTTGTGCCAAACCTCACACTGTTGTAATAGACTGATTTATTTCATTTAGCTTGATCACTGAGGAGTTTACTTTTCAAATCACTAGAGCTGTAAGGAAAAGGAGAAAATACACATCACGCATGTATGGGCAATTTGTGCCAAACTATTCAAAAGCAATATAGGTTGTCAGCAAACAGGGCTATTTGCTGTGTGCTGGTATCTGCTGTATGTCGCGTATTATCTGTAACAACTCTGCAATTCGTTCTTTCACTCGTTCCCTCTCTTTCATCACATTAGATTATGTAGAGGCACTTCAAGGTAAATTTTTAAACCTGTGTGGGAGATTCATGTTGGAGAAAAACTAAGAAGCAAATACCTTGAATGTTTTTTAGCACAACTCCATCTGTCACTTACTTTGACAACTTACCTGCTCATGTCACCTCTGTCTCGCGCTGCTGTGTTGAGTCATATTGTGTTATCTCAGAATAACATTTTGGAGCCAGGGCTGCCTTAAAAATGCCACATACTTAGTAATTACAAGATAGGCTTCCCCACATCAAGAATATATGGGCTGGGTTATTTCTGTTCAACCACCTCCCTGCCCTCCTGTCTGTGTAGCGTTGTGCTGTAATGAATCCGCTCAGTGACACCGCACTTGGGGAAGCTCAAGGTCAAGAGACTCATTTGCATCACGTGCAGCACCTCTTGCTGAAGTATTATTCCCCATTCCCCCCCCTGATATTTCTTATTGCCAAACTACTCATTCCAGATTGTGCAAGATAACAAGTCAGCTAAGAAGGCTCAGAGATGACAGTGATATAAAATATTAATACGGCCTTATAGGAAATGATCTATAGGCTCTTATGGCAGCTGTGATTTTGTTGTGTAGTTTACTGTATTAAAAAGACACATTCAACCTGCAATCTAGCCAATTTCAAGAGTGCTACCTGTAGGCTTCCTGATAATTTGCAGCCACAAATTATTGTTTCTTTAAGCCGTTTCTGTCTTTCCTGTCACTGTGTATAGGAGGGGAGAGGGAGAGAGAGAAGTGCTAGAACCAAAGCAAAAGCAGGCTGAGAGTGGAGTGAAGCTGCCAACTACACAAAACAAACCAGCGGGAGGAAATAAAAGGAAATCCTCCCTCCCAACTCTCTTTTCCTAATGGCTGCTACTTAGTGTTTCTGCGTACACCCAGAGGTGCATGTCTTATGAAAAAATGCGAGGCAGAGTGTGATCTTTTAGAAACTGAGAAGAGGAAAGACAGCCCAAGGGGCTGGTTGGCGCCTCCCTATCTCCAGGTAGCTCCCGCCTGTTTGGTTTTTTTGGGGGTGGGAGAGCATGGGGCAAGGTGGAGGGGGGTGGCTGCAGTAGTTCACTAGCACGAGATACACACTGAAAGGCATCTTTCAGAATTGATAATTAGCCACTGGGGGGATATGGAGACGAATGCTAATTCAAATGGGATTGTCATAAAGACTATATGAAGTCCTTTTGTGCAGTGCAGGCTCTGATTCTACAACCTGTAATCAACAAAAGCAGTCTCTGACTTCATTCAGCAGTGCATCAGGCCATACCCATGTCCAAATGCCAGAGCTGTCTGGCCAACTTGCCTGCTCACATTCTTGAGGGAAGTGTGATACGTGAAACTCCTCATGGAATTTGGAGCCCAAATGTGTGTTAAGTATCACAGCGCTAGTCCCGCTGCACGCCTTTGTGGTGTTCGGGGCATCAAGGACTCTGACATCACGATGTTTTGAAGCTGTGCAGGGAGAAAGCGCAGATCATTCAAAATGTTAGAACAGGAAAAGTTTTGACTAGCAGTCATCCCTGTTTTAAAATGCATCAGTCCCCTAAGGACTGCTCCCAGAGATGATAAAGCTGCTCTAACTAGGTCCACAGCATAGATGGACAAAAGGAGAAAGGAGTGCTCGGAGGCTTAGCTTTCATTCTGAGCCTGTAGCGCAAGAGTGCAGGCATTCCTGGCATTTAGGGATTTCCTCTCCTCTGGAGGCCCTCTGGACCTGGGAACAGGCTGTACGATGCAAAGGCATTGCGTAATGCGTGCTCCTCTTGCGGCTAGCAACCTCGGGCGGAGGCTGCCGACTGAGCAGGATAGCGCTCAGCACCCTGGCGCACATTGTGAGATTAGCTGGTGTCAGCACAGTCCTTTGGCAAAACAAAAGTGTCGGACCGCAGTTATGCTTCCAGCTGTACCTGTCCTGCCGAGCTCGTGGGAGCGGCACTCACTGCTAATAGGTTTGGGGACACCAAGTGGCAATGGAAATGTATTGACTTATTATTCGTTGATGAGCTTTGCAGCAACAAAGCATGCTTGTTTTAAACCAGCTCCGTACGTCAGTAAGATCATGTTGGAAGTTGAATGTATACATGTTTCTGGGGTGGTTCCTACCGTGTAACTTAAAGTGGATTTCCCTGCACTAAGTCTTGTGTAAAGCTGCGGGAGACAGCACAGCTCCTGGGCTGAAGAGCATGAGGCGTGTGGTGCAGCACACAGGCCCGAGCAGGGAGCTAAGGAGGCGACTAGCTAGCGTGAGCGGCGCGCCTGATCGCGTCTAGAAGATTCCGCCGCTGCACGGTGAGAACTGAAGTCCCAATACAGGAGTCGCAAAAGGAGTTGAATGTGTGGCTTCCATCCAATTTCCCTAGCGTTTCCCCCTCTTTGTGTAAGACAGTAATGACAACATATTGCTGGTAATCAGAAAGTTTGCCAGACTGAGGAGTTGGAATGGCAGTTGCGTAGCTTAGCAGCTACACAAATACCAGTCCAGCTCCAGTACCCGTGGGGGCAGGCACAGGGTGGTCCCCCAGGTTTTGGGTCCTTCCAGAGGCCTGCCAGCCTTTCTATGCACCTGAACTTCTTGTTTCCGTGCCTGCACCTGATGGACCGTGTAAAATGTGGTCTTTAAAGTTGAGTCCCGTGAAATATGACATCTTCAGGCAAGAATGACACACCGTCACTTCCTTGCTGGCACTTGGACTCACACACCGCTGAACCCGCAGTTGTGCTGTAGAAGAGGCAACTCAGTCGTGGCACCCGTCACAGCACGGTCCCACCCGCCCCAGCTGGCACAACCCAGCACAGGCTTGCTTAACTGGAGAAGGGTTAGCACTGGGATCATCGTGGGTGCAGGCCAGCTCTCCTCCTCCCCGCCTGACACCTCCACCTGAGAAATCCCACCTGCCTCCACTTACCTTCTGCTGGCAGCTCTCAGAGTCTTCAGGGGTGGATGCTGCCGAAAGTTTGTCTTGGGATCAAACACCAGGTGTTATAAAGGTCATTAATGTTTTCCAAGTAATGTTCTGTTTGCTTCTCAAAGCCTCTGCCAAGTTTCTCTGAGGTGTGTTCATAAAATGCTCTGGATGTCTTGTACAATAAAGGAGGTAGCCGGTTTCTAAACCAATTTGTGATACAGCAGTAGCATCTCAGCAGAAGATGTTCTTATTACTCGGAGCTGTTCAGGTTGGCTTCCTCACCAACTGAACTCTTACATTTGGAATAAAAAATATCCACATTGTTTATGTTTTAGAAGTTTTGCAGATTTTGGAATGTTAGATTAGCTGGAATATGCCTCAGCTGTTAGTTTAGGTTTCACAATCTATCCCTTCTGCAGGTCATTTTTATGATATTGAGCTTGTGACATACATCACTCCTGGCTTGTGTTCCTCTGGCAATCAATTCAACAGCTTTAGATATTTGGAGGAAGATGCAGGATTACTAGCAGAATGGATATCTCGAAAGACCTTGTTCTAGTAACAGGCTATGACTAAAACAGGGCAGTTAGGAATGGTGAAGTTAGTGTTTTGTTTCATCCTGAGACACGTACCCAGGGCTGAGCCACTTTCCAACTTATCCTATGTAAACAGTCTTAGGTAGCGTTTGCTGAACCATATATTTGCTCTTCTTCAGTTCCAGAAGGCTAAGACCAATGGGAGAGAATTGTTTAGATGCCCAAAGCCATATATTTTTTTGCTTCTGACTAGAATGTGTGCACACATTGTCTTCAGCCGCTGCCCCTGCTTGCTCCCTCACCCCCTCCCCGAAGTTCTTGTCCCCTGTAACTTTCTGTCCCCCTCCCTGACCTCTTTCAGTTAGAACAAGGTGAGTTACTTTAGCAGTACCAATACTAATTAATTCCTTATTAATTAATGGTTCATTGTGGCTGAAATGAATTAAGGAGCAATTATACGAGCAGCCAAGCAAGCAGATGAGAGGGGATAATAACTTGCAGCAGGGGGAAGCGAGGAGCAGATGGAGGATGGAGAGGGGCACTTCAGCTCTGGTAACTGTAACCAGATGGGATTTATAAGCATAGTCTTAATTGTTGCCTACTTTGTATCAACCAAGGAAAGAAGGGGTGGATTAGGTGTTCATAGCATGTCATTTGTTATCCACATACAAGATCTGGAAGTGAATACCAATGTCCTTTGGGAATGCTCCTGCCAGTGGAACGTAGGGGGAGGACTTTGATGTGCTTGGCCACTGACATGGTTTTCTTCAAATAAAGCCCCAGGTTGCATTAGGCTTCCATCATCCCAGATTTTGTTGCAAACTGTTCTAATCAATAAGTCACTGTCGTATTATCAGAAATATATTCTACCTACTGATTTTCAGCTGTAGATTCTCTCTTCCTACATACTTTGTAAGGAGACAAGGGACATGTTCTGCACCAGCAATCTTAGGGACCTTATTTGTCCATTTCAATCCACTCTGCAAAATGTGTTTTTGAATCAGAGGATCTGTCTTCAGAGCACAGAGGTAACTATAGCAGGATCTAAGCCTAAGTAATAAAGGGCAGAGCCTTAGCTAGTGTGAACAGGAGTATCAAAATAGAAGGATACGTAGCAGATGTTACCAGCTCAACATCAGCTCTTTTCTATTACAGCTGTGATAAAAACACTGACCTTATGTTAATAAGTAACTATCAGACTGTGCATATTGTTGTTGGTTTACTCTTTCTGCCTTTTTCTTTTGCTCTTTCTCTTCTCTCTCTCTCCCCTTCTCATCTTTTCTCTTTGTTGAGTGACTTGATTTGAGCTCAATATCTGGACAAGTCAGGCATTCCTGATAAACCTGTGTTACCAGCACAGCATTTAGGCATAAAACTTCAGAACAAAGGGAACAAAAAGCATATTTCACAATATTTATTTCCTGCAGGTCTTAGAATAGACCAATATCTTTCCTAAACTTCTTTGCAAGTATTCAGGTATAATTTGGCTGAGTTGAGTACAGAGGTGAGAGGGCATGTTTCAACTACATGAAGGAGGTTTATGTTGTCATTTAGGAATGGAAAATGGAGTATGCATAAAAATACGTCCTGCAATTTAAAGAAGAATGTTTAAGGATGTGAGTTGGTTAAAAGCCTCCTGTTGCTGGAGTGCTCGAAGGATTGGCTGGCAGAGAGAACGAGGGAGGTGCCTTCAGCAAACGCAAAGTCTGTCTGACATGATATTTCAAAAGAAATATAATATGTACCTTTCAGTACATAATAAGTCTCTCAGATTAAATCCCTGCTCCGTTTCCATTTAACCTTTCAACCTTTCAATCCAGTCAAGGAAAAGGTAGGTTTAAATAGTAAAGATGCCTTTGCATTGAGTTAGAAGTTTTATCCTGAGGCTGGGAGACTGAGTTCAGAACAGGGCTGGAAAGGTACATTGGGATCCAGTAGCACATTTGTGAGGTTTGGCTCCCGGGATGTCTGCAAAGGCTACGCTCACTGTGTCCACTTGCCCATAGCTGCCAAGGGACGTGCGCTGGAGGATAACGTACCCTGCCCAGGACAGCCCTGCTCTACAGTCTGACGTGCCTGCAGAGCACAGCCTTTGCTACAGGATATTTTCTGTATGCAGAGAGAAACTGGAATGATAGACAAAACACAGGTCAAAGGGGAACCAGCCAGAGTAAATGAGAGATGAGATTGAACTGGAGCAGTAAAGAAAAGAGCCTCTTTTTCAGACACAGGAATGAATGGTTTAACTTTAAGATTGGACTCTTTGCAATTGGCTTGAGCTCAGTAAGGAAAATAGATTTAGTAAGTTAAAGAGGAATAGAGCCACTGGATGCTCAGAAGAAATATATCAAGTTTTTTGACACAAGGCCTATTTACTATTTAATTCCCTCCACACAGAGGTGAGCCCTGTCCCAGTGCGTGATGCAGCTGCTTGAGCAGTTTAGTTTCTCTGCAGGGGCAAAGCTACGAGAGAAAACTGCAAATGGCTGGCTAGTGCAAGTCACCTTCTTCCTCTTTCTCTAGCTCTGAAAGTTACTCTGGTTACTGTAAAGGTAAAGATGACAAGGTAAAGATAAGGTAAAGAGACTAGCTCAGAATGGCAGGATGATGTGTGTGCGGTTTGAGCCTTGAGCCCGAGTTCTTTGCCTGGTCTGTCTATGACATGACTTGTGGGAATGCTATAGCGGATACAAAGTGATCGTTCTGAAGGGAGTAGACTCGGTACCTGGTCTGACAGAGTCGCATGACCATATTTGCAGTGACTGTGGACTGAACTGCGCAGTGCTCTAACCTGTGTTATTCAGCTGAAAGCAATGCAGCCACAAGCGAGAGTGCCCTCTGAGAGCTCATGTTTTCTCTGACGAACCTAACAGGATGCTGCTAAGGTTGATGGTGAAAACCTTGCTACGTAATCTCTGGTTTTGTTTGCACTCATGTAGACCTACCATTCTATCATGCATATGTGTATGAGTGCGTGTAATTAAATTGTACTGTTAATCGTATCACGCAAATTGTGTCTGTCTCCTACGTGATGCCATTTGAGACTAGGATAAACCAGCTAATATAATCAGTTATGCAGAATTTCTGAAATCTTGCACTTAGTTTGCTACATGTGGGCTTTGGAAGTTAGAATATTACATTAAGGGTAATTTCCTTAATGCATAGTTAAAATCAGCCACTTTTATGTCTGTCTTCCTCTGTGTGAACCTGACTTGGTACAATTGTAAAGTTGTAAGAGCCACGAAATAGCAGCTATGAGCAACAGATTTTTTTTCCCCTAACTCATCAGTTATGGGATCCCTAATAGCGGAGACCGTAGGAGGCCTCTTGTGCCTCCTGCTCCTCAGGACTTGGTCTGCAGCTGCCTGTAAGCGGGAGTCTAAAGTGGATTGCAACCAATTCATCAGCTTCATAAATACTAGCAAGTAAGTAAAAGCTGATAAAGTAATAAATCTTCACTTGGCAAACAACAAAGGAAAAGTTTAACAAAATTAATTGGCTGGTACTGGAGTTTCACCTACTCTTACTGACCTAAAGATGGCATCTATTAGATGGGGGGAATGTGAAGCTCTGGGGAAATGGAGAGCACTTGTACTCCAGGAGAACAGTGAAGCGTTTATATTTCAGAAAGGACTGAAGTTGGTTAAGCAGCGTTACTGACCCTGGCCATGTGGCCTGTTCTTGGCTGTGCTCTAGCATCAGCTCCAAAGGGGAGGCCTTTACAGAAGGTTGGAGGTGTCAGAGAAATGTCTCTGGTCCTTCAGTTGCAGAATTAGCTGCTTTTCCTGCTGTATGCACCAAGAGGTGCAGACATCATTTGCGTCCTGCTGATGCCTCCCTGAGAGATCTCTGTTTTGAGCTAGGGACAGCCCTGCTGCGCTGCACGCTGGGCTGGGGATAACAGGGCTTCCAGAGCCTCTGATCTCCATCCGGGCACACGCAGTCTTCCATTCATTCATTTCACTTAACATATGTATGTTAGTGTGGGATCATACCCAGCTTGGCAACATTATCAACTTCTGAAGGAGAAAAGAAGTTCACAAACGATAGTGCGTCATACCCACATAACCCGGTAGTAACGATCCCGATAGGTATTATTTTGCAGTAGCATCCTAGCAACCATGTCAAATAGAAAACACGAGAACAGAGAGTTCGTGTTAGAACTACCCTGGAGCGTGTGTGAATTAATTATGCCTCTTAATTTTTTGGATAAGAATCAGGTGCTTATTTCATTATTTATAACTCAAAATCAAAACATTACTATTTTATTTATGATGATGCTGATTCTGCCCAGAGTTTGTTGGTTTTCCGGCTTTCAACAGCAGCTCTGAAGAACTTGACATCTTTCCATGCTTTTAGAGAACCCAGGAGGAAGTGGCTTTTCCCAAAACTGAAACTGTAGTTTAGAATTATTGAAGTCTGTATTATTTTGGAAAAAGAGTATTTTAAACTTTTACCAAATGTGAAAGAAATCAAAACAACTAAGTGGACTGTACACATCAAAGCAGTGCAAACTATTAAACAATTAATTTTGAAAACACTACTGTGAGGCAGATAAGTTAGCTACTAAGCTAACCAAGTTACGGGAAAGTTAGATTTATCACAATGAGTACTTACCCCAGAACCAAAAAAGGAGACGTACCATCATCTAAACCTCCTGAGATGATAAATACAGGTGTAAAAGACATGATTTGCTTAACAAGTATTCTGTCTGCAGAGTTAAATCTGGTGTAGAAAGGTAGTGTATTCTCCAACTATTTCGACAGGAACCTGTGCACATCATTAACTTAAAAAAAAGCTAATTTATTTTCATAGTTCAGCTCCCCTTAGCAAATAAAATGCAGAGTAACATAAAACATGTCCGTAATCTGTATGTAACATACAACCACCAAATTTTAAAGGTGGGAAGTCTGACCTACAGTTTTGTCCCTCAGGCTTCCCTATCAGCAGGACTGTCCCACAGTCAAAGCCGTGCTGCTTTAAAAGTGAAATAATGTAGTGACGGTGAGCCGGGTCCGTAGTGTAGTGATATGAGCCAAACACAACTGCGAGAAGTTGGTCCTTTCCAAAGCTGGCTCAGTGTCTCACAACGTCCTCTTGTTTAATCAGAATGTTTGCATTTATTATTTTCACCCCTTTCTCAGTCCTCATGAATATTAATCCTTGTCTCCACACTAACGTGAGCTGGAGGATCTGCAGCACTGATGCCGCAGAGTAATTGTGTTTATAACTGTAAATACAATTGATTGCTCTTTCACCATATGAGCACGAGCTTACACACATAGAACCTATTACATTGTGAAGTAATGTTTTAAGTGAATTCCAGTGTCAGCTAAATTGATAGTTAAAGGTATGAAATTCAACATTGATAAATGGAAATGCCTTTTTACACAACACATCATTTAACTGTGGGCCTGTCTGCCACAGCAAATTGTTCTGACTGAGATGCAGAAGGATTCAGATTTAGATGCTTATATGGCGATCAGAAATACCTAATGTTATAGTTAATATGACAAATAATGAGAAGGATTTTGAACCTCATGTTCTAGGATGTAAATCAGCCTCTAACTAATCAAGAGCAGGATATGAAAGCAGGCTGTTTACATCTGCCCAGTAATGTGCTTTTGCATTTCTCCTGACATAGTAGGTACTGATCAGCATCACACAAGGGCTATCTAATGGGACTTTGGTTCTGACACAGCACCAATCGCTTCCAAAGGTGTTTGCTTACACTCCCAGAAGGAAGATGTTGCTCCCATGTGATGGCACCCGTTTCTTTGCTCCAGGCTTAGAACAGCAGAAAGGTCTGCAAGCATATGGCAGCATATGATTCTTCCCCCAGCAACCCCATTTAACTTTCCTGGCTGACAGGCTGCATTCAAGTTCAGTCTGGTTACTTCTTTCGTAAATTTAAGATTTGAAACTGGTTTGCAAAGCATGTTTCCATCCTTGTTTTACGTAGGCATCATGTTATAGGGCAGCGTTTTTCAGGGAAATGGTAGTTTGTGTGATGAAACTTTTCTCCTGTACAGCATCATGCCTACTGAGTACAGACAGTTAATAAATATATCTTAGGCTAGGTTTTACAGAAAGAGACTGTAATTAGCACGTAACTTTGGGTCAGGAGTGCACCACTGAAGCAAGTTCATGATTGTTTCTGGTTGCTACTTGTTGTTCACATCATGGAGTGGTCTGACACAAACTGCATTTACTCCTTTTATATAAACCACATGAGAAAATGCTCTCGTTCAGTTCAAGTGACCAGACTAGAGCTAATCTGAAGTAAATCCCCTGAGATAAGCACAGTGTGCATATCATTTCTGTGGATCTGCTGCTGCTGGGCTGCACTGCTTGCTAATGAAGACCTGGCCTTCTCAACCTTGCCATTGCACACGATGGTCATTGCCACTCCAGTGTAAGTTGCCGAAGGCAGCTTTCCTCTTCCTCCCACATCTTTTCTTTTTCAAACGTTTGGTCTCCCTCTGCAAATCCATGAAGACTTTTTATGAGTTTCCAGTGCCATAAGTAGCCCAATGATAAACATGCTTGGAATAGGTTTGATAACTGACGCAGACTAGAAAGTCATAGCTTGATTNAAAAAAAAAGGGAAAAAGAAAAAACTAAAAACCAGCCGATTTTGAAATAATTAGAAATGTAATTATCTTGATGGTCTTCCATTTACCATTATCCAAATGCTCTGCATGATTAACTGGTGGCCCTCAATGGCCCACAATGTGCTGGGGAGATGTTGCCTCTTTTTTCAGTTTTGTGCAAGCCATCCAGCAAATAATTACAGCTGCTTTTCTTGTTCTGCTACTAAGGAATAGCTGTAAGAGTGCCATGGGAGGAGGATTAGAGCCAGGTCTAAGCTGATCCCACTGGTTCTAGCTGTCCTCACCCACATCCCGCCAAGACGACAAGGATTTCTAAAGTGTAGCTGAGCCTCCCTGCCCTACTGCAGCCTCTGCTGAAGGGAAGAGTGCTGTCTTTACCAAGAAGGCAAGCTGTAGCGCTGCAGTTTAAAGCCTTACAGACCCAGCACTGTCAAAACCACTGTCAACCCTGTGTCAAGTACCTTGAGGAGCACAGATGCTGAAAGTCCCAGGAGACAGGTATCCCAGGCAGCTGATGAAGTTGGAAGAAGCTATGCAAAGCACAGAGGGTACATTCCAAAGCTGGAAAGGGATGATGCAGTGATTTGCAAAGCATTAGCAGCACAGCGCTATCCTGCAGTGGAGGGATAGAAGCTGAACACTCAGAAAACCTAGCTATATCCTATAATAACAAATACAGAGCTAAAGTAAAAAGAGAAGGAGCAGTATGGGTTAGTATCTGATAATATATCTACCCTCTAGCCACTGCTGAAAGACATTCTAGCCCACACTAGATTTAAGATGGATGAGAAGTTTGCTGTCAAACAGGCAAAGCTTAAAAGAGTAGAGGAACTGAAGGTTTGATCTTTAACACCAGATGGAAAAGAGAAAGATGAAAGAAAAGTTAATCAGAGACTTTTCTTAAGCTCTACTGATTACTGGAAAGCTTTTGACATGGTCTGTAGTATGCAGAAGTGAGTGGTGAGCCTTGATATTAACCAGCTCACCTAACAGGTTTTTTTTTCCCCCCAGAGTTTAACAACTCAGTCAATAGCCTGCTGGTGAGTTATTACATTTTCCATTGCAAAACTGACAAGGTATTTCTTCTTCACAACCCTCCAAAGTGGCACTAGGGAGTGTTTCCTTTGAAAGTCAGTCTCATCCCCAGTGACACCAGCAATGGAAGAAGGTTAAGAAAAGTGGTGATGGTCTTCTCCTGAACTGCCCAGGGAGCAGGTGCTTTAGGTCACTTGTTTAAAGAATGAGTGCCTGTTCTTAAAGGACTCGAGTTGTCGGACTGTGGCTGGGGCAGAGTATCTCTGTGAAGATTTAGTAATATTGGTTCATTCTGAAGAGCTCCTACTTCTGCTCCTGTTTCTTCAGGCCACATGGGACACTGTCTGTGTTTACTGGACTGAAAAGGAGGAGAGAACTGCAGGGCTTTGCTGGATTCTGAAGTACTAAGCAGCCCTCAGATATGGGTTAGTCCTTTTCTAGACGTTCCCCCTTCACCTTGAGACACCATGAGTACTATTGTCAAGCCTTTCAGTAGAAGCTGTAAGCACAGGCACTTGGTTCCCTGTGTGGTGGGGTCTTTGAGGCACCTTTTGAATGAATACTGTTGGCAGTGAGTGATTGCACCCACCAGATCAGTAGCATTCGCCACAGTCTTTTTGAGATTTAAACTGATGGCCCGACAGATCATCTCTCTAGCCAGCCACATGACTTACAGCATCATGAAGCTGCTATTCATCTTCACAGCTTCCTGTGAAGTAGATGATGAGAATGGTATTATCGGTAGTTTCCATATGGGCAACGGATGCACAGAAGACTATGGGATTTGTTTCAAGGTCGCTCTGTCTGTGGCTCACAGCTGAACCCCTTAAACACAAGACCTTTCTACCTCGTTCTTATATCTAACATCTATTAATATATTTTTCCCTTATGGTTTTAGCTGTTCTGTTGCTTCCCAACTTTGAAGCAGTTTTCTGCTCTTCCATGGCATGAATTTTTAACTCATCCATTGAAAGCATATGGGCCTTTCCTAGCAAGCAAGTGAATCTACAAGCTTGGAAAGGCATGTGAACCACAGTTTGAATCTCAGCCAAACAATTTGTTCTGGCTTTAATCAAGATGTCTTCTTTTAACTTCAAATATCATTTTTTAAAATCCCATATCAAAACTTCTAGTGTCGCACTATGAAATCAATAAATGCTACCAGTCATTCTACTCAGAAATACTTCAAAGCAGCCTGAGTGATAGCCGTTATTTTATTTTTAAAAATATTCATCAAAGTGATGCAGTTAATAAGAAGGCAAGACAAAATTAACAGCAACAAAGAAACGTGTCAGTTACATTTTGAACTTGCAAAATCCCACCAATCCTGCTACTAGTTTGACGTACAAAGTTTCTTTTCTCCCATTCCTATATTGACACCTTTTAATATTTTTTTTTTATTTTTGTCCTCATGGTAACTAGCAACTTAGTTATGCAAATACTAGTTTTAATGTAGTCATTTGAGTCATCAAATATTTGATGCAATGTTGCGTTTTAAGTAAACCGTTACATTTGTGGGCCAGATTCTCCTGTGTCCATGTGAGGAACTTGTCCTGATTCAACAATGCACGTTAACTGCATGTTGAAGTCTCATCAACTTCCATGGCTCTACATTTAAAGCTAAGTAGGTGGTTATGGGCATTCCTGAGTAAGGGTCATGGAATTTTATCTTATTCCACAAATATTTCAGTAGAAAACCAGTGGAATTGTTCCTGAGTAAAGCTCCAGTGTAAATAAGAGCTTTGAAATCTTGTCCATCTATTACAACAACCGCTCTCCAGTTTTATCGTGTACTACAATGGCGCTTCAACTTAGGTAGCAGAGATACTTGGATTATAAAGATTTTCACAAGTGCTCATTTCTAAATACTCCTTAACACCATTTCTAGAATCAGTAAAAAGAATTCATGCTATATATATATTTTACAGTGGGTAGATCTGTTTTTTGTTGGATTTGGATTTCTGAAATTGATTTTATAATTCTAAAGACAGGTACCTAGAAGGGAGGGGCCATCTGTAGGTAGGTGTGAGTGAAATCATCTCACCTAGCTTTAGATGTCCACAACGCAGGCATCTGATTTAGTTCCTGTGGGATCTCCTCGTAGTCAGTGGAGCAAAATCAGCGCTTTCAGCGTGTCTGTCCTCTGATCTGTTTTAGGCATTGATTTTAGGATGAAATGAATCATGTTGTAGAGTGCCTTTTCTTGCCATTAACTGTAACAATGTTCAGGGCTGTTACTCTCTTGCTCACAGCTAAGGTGTTTTCTTTTATTTGAGGAGCCCTACAGTACCTCCCTGGCCTCCAGCTGCTGCCCCAGTGCAGGTCTCCCAAAGGTCCTTTGTCCCATGGTCACAGCTTGGGTGCCCCAGAGGGGTCTCAGATGCCCCTAGAGGCCTCCTTTTAGGTGACTGCATCCCTGCCAGCTGCTGACTCAGTGCTACCTCCAGGTCAGGTGGAGCCTATGTAGAGGTCCTGTGAGAACATGAAGCATATTCGGAGCCTGGAGGGTTTAGGCTGAACAGAACCTATTGACGTGTTCTAGCAAAAGATTCAGAGAAAACTGTGGCAGCAGCTCTTATCTTCTAAATTTGAAAACGTTGACATCAGATCTCAGCAGCTGGAGAGCTTAAGCAAAGAATATCCAACAGCTTGATTCTCAGTTCAAGGTCAGGACTTCTACTGCACAGTTGTTAAGAAAAAAAGAAATTTGGTGAGAAGTGTGTTACTAAGGTGAGGCACTGATGTTCAGATTTGCCAGTGGAGAAACAGTGAAAAAAGGCAAAGTGGGATGAGTTAGTGAGCTTTCTTCTCCTGTCTCCCCACGCAGGGTGATACCATCGCGTGAACGTATCTCGCTATTCAGTTATTATCCCTGTTCTGCTGAGTCTTCCTGCAGTCTTCACTGGCAGGGATTCAGTGGCAGAGAACAAGGTCTCCCTGAGCGAACCGTCAGAGACCGGCCTCTTTCTTTCTTGCGTGTGCCGGTGTTGCTCGCAAGCCAGCGAGCTGGTGCAGATTTGTGTGTTGGTACACAGATTTACCTATTACACTACGGTGGTGCAAGCTGCTTTGCAGGTTGTGGTTTCCCCTGGTGTCCTGGGCCTGGCCAGTGCCCGGGGCTGGTGGTCAGAGCCCCCCATAAGCAGGGGTGAAGTCTCCTTGGGCACTTGTCATGCCCAGCTACTGTGCCCATGGCCTTCTGCAGCCCCAGTGCCAACCAAGATGCCCAGATACCGTGTCTCCTGGAGGCAGCAAAGCAGCAGCAGTTGCTGGTGCATTTAGCCAGGCCCTCACCAGGCAGAAGGGCCTGGGGGACCTGGCCTTGCCTGCCACAGTAGGTTCCTGGGAGTTTGGGAAAGGCATCCAGTTAAGTTGCTCCTAAAGGGAGGGCAGCCTGAATGGGCCCTCCCAGCCCCTGCTGGAACACCCGGTTCCTCAGGGATTCCCGGTGGGGCAGCTCTGCCCTGCGCCTGTGGTTCGCAGGGGTCGGGGAGAACCGCTCGCCGTGCAGCACAGCCCCTGCAGCAGGGCGCATCTCAGCGCTTCGCACCTACTAGTGTTCATCTCCTTTGCTACCCTGCGTGCCTAGGGTGGCAATTCTAGCACGGAGGAGGTGTCTCAGCCATAACAAAGTTACTGTTCGCTGGCTAACATGGTTTCACGGACTCTTTGTTGTTTTCCTTTTCATACCTGCTAATGTGATACTGCAAGGGCTATTCTGCACTGTGTATGCAAAGCAAAATGAAGCCTGGCAGGCAGCCCGGGAAGCCCTGCCACGTGGCCCAGCTGCTCACAGCTCTCGCAGAGTGCTCCGTTTCCCCAACTTTGCTGCTGCACGTTTTTCTCCAGCAGCTTGCAAACAACAGAGATCTTGTGGTCAAGAGCTTCCTGATGATTTGGCATAGAGGTGTAAAGAGAGAAAGTTAATTCAAGAGGGTTTCTTGTAGAGATGGACTGNATTAATTTCCAAGACAAATGTGACAGGCTCCTCCCTCCACAGGTGAAGTCAGCAAATTGGCAGGGACATTACAGAGACTTTCAGGAAAAAGGGGAGGAAAGTTTTTTTCTTTCTTTCTTTCTTTCTCTCTCTCTTTCTTTTTTATTCTGAGCACCATTACCCCTCACCTCTGAACCAAGAAAGACTTTACGTGGTGTCATAATTTAGCAAATTACTTCCTCAAAGGAAGGTCAAACATTTTACCATTCGATCAATAGGAAGCAACTTACAAATCATGTGTATTGATCATTGTAATCATTCAGAGGAATGTAGGGCAGACACTAAAATCACATGCACTTAGTCTTAATTGCCCACATTAAAGTAATTATGCCCCCAAACTGTCATTGTCTAATGCTATGCTCACTACCCAGCGTGGTAACTTTTAGCCATACATATTTAATCATAAATCAACCTCTTAGGTCTGTTGCACTAAAGACCTACAATATTGCTGTAATTATGCAAATATAACTGTCTTTTTTCATCAGCGTGTAAGATCATGTTGCTTTGGGGAGCCAAGTGGAGGAAAATAAGCCCCTATATTAATGCAGCTGGTACTTAATACGTGTATTTTACAGCTGTGCTATGTGCTCATGACACAAGTACTGAAAGTGACCTGAAATTGCTAATGAACAGAGAGTCTTTGTAAAAGCAGTCACAGGTCAAGGACTTGCAGATAAAACTTGCTGAGCAGTGCGCTGATGGTAGGCTTGTGTCAGGAGAGTGCTGTTTATTTGAAGATGTTTATAAACATTATTTTCAGGGGATCATTTCAGCTAGAAGTGTCTCAGACAAATACCAATTTAGTAGTGTTAAAATAAATATGTTCTGATCTTCTGGACGTAAGGTGGGTGCCATCTTTCTTTTGTCAAGGAGGCCAATGTGTAGGCTGTGATGGTGATTTTTTTTTTTTTGTGATTTGTTCCCACAGCCTCCACTCTGGAAAGGTTGGTCAGGAATTTCCTCCTCCTACCATTTCTAAACAGATCTGGATAATTAACCATTCTTGATATGTTACGTACCTTACATTTTGCAAACAGGAGTGTTTGAAATTACAGTATTACCTAGCATGGGACAGCCAAATTTGCTTTTCACAGAGAATATTTGCTAAAGTCTCTTGGAGTAGATGAGATATTTTCTCCTACTTCTGGGGCTGAGGTCTGGACCACAAAACAGGTACAGTGGCTTTAGAAAGCATCCCATAGCTCTGACGGGGTCAGTGTTAGGTTCTGGCCAGCCTCCACGCAGCTCATGGAGGTCTCCCCGAAAGACATCTCCTGATGCGGCCCAGAACAGACCAGGTTGTGGGAAGGAAAAAGTCCACAAGGGACCTAATTGTAAGGCAGAGAGGCAGCAGAAGGAAGGAGCTTCCCACTGCTTCACCCAGAGCCTGCTTTTAATCTTGACTCCTCTCTGAAGGAGCACAGGGTGGACTGCGCAGAGGCGCGGGGCAAGGCACAGAGAGAGAGGACGGGCTGCCGTGATGGCCAGGCACCTCCGCACCATTGCCTGCTCCTCTTAGTTTTATTGGAGCCTGAAATACCACATCGTTTCAGCAAGTGTTGATCAGTCAGTAGTTCTGCAAAATGTTCCCGTTGCACCTTCTCTGTCTTTAGCACAGTGGGCTGCTGACACGCAGGCCTGAGGGTGCTTCTGCGAAGCCCCAGAAGGTAATGAGAGAAGCTGCCTTTTTGGCAGCGGGCTCCAGCTGAGGCATGTGCACCTTCACGGGGAGACGTGCGAGTTACAGGTCCCCCAGCCAGCTCAACCCACTGCTTCAGAACAGCAGGAGCACGGAACGATGTGGAAGCTGAGAGCTAAGTTGGTGCAGTCCTCGGAAGAACTCTGACTCCAAATCTCAGGCAAATTTATTTTAACAAGTTTCTGAGAACCTCAGCAATGTTTCTGATCTTCTGGGGGTCTGAACCTGTTCAAAGCAGAAATGTGCAGTGCATAAGGTATCTTGTCGGTCACATGTATACAGGTGGGCACTGAATCACGAGTAATTTAGTATGGGCTTTTAAAGCGGGGAAAGAAAGTCGTTTCTCTCAGAATCCCCAGCCCCGAAATAATGCACTTACCACTACTGAAATAAAGCTTTAACCACTACTTGGAGGAGAAAGATGCGAGCTATTTCACTAGAGGAAAAAGGATATCAAATTTACGGTCTCAAAACAGTTGTGTCAAATCCGATCAGAGCGCTGGCTAGGCTGCAGGCTAGCCCCGGCTGCGGCCGGTTCGGGGGCACGGTGCCGGTCTCTCCCTGCGCGGCCGGCTGGCGAGGGCTGCGGCGTGCCTGAGCGCTCGGGAATCCCGGCACTTCCCGCACTCCGTTCGCTTGAGTAGCAATGAAGTTGTTTGGCTGGCTCCTTTATGAAAGTTAAAATTGGTTTGTCATTTTCTTTTCGCTTCTCACACCTTATCTAGTTTCTGCATTCTTCCCACTTCAGTAGTCAAAGTGATTGAAAGCCGAAAACTGAGCAGATCTGTCCCTGCAGCAACTTTCCTCGCGTTTCTCATTTACCGTTTTATCAAACAGGCTCTTTGTCTCTGCAGTCCCCTGATGTTGCCTCTGTTACACGGAGATATTCTTCAGGTCATGGGGGTTAAAAGGGGGCTAAAAAGGAGATCATATTGGACTTGCTTTACACAGACATGTAGCATTAGACCCAATGCCCAATAGAGGAAAGATATACTACTCCTATTTGATGAGCAGCAGGCCAATAAATTCATTAATCATCATTTTATGCCTCATCAAACACTTCCCAAGTTCCTCCATGGGAGTTATACAAATTAGCCACTGAAAAGGCAGTAATTTTAGTTTAGCTAGGTAAGTGCTTTTTGATTGCCTTCCTGAACAATGCTTCCCTTGACAAGCTAATAAATCAGCCCTTTCTGAATCAGAAGTGCAGCAAGTGCGAACAATAACTCCACATAGTTTCTCCGCTGATTTCAGCTGGAAGGCCTAAGAGGATGATCTGGGATCAAAGTCTCTTACTTTATTGCAGAGCAAAAGCTTTCTTTATGAAGAAGAGCTACAGAGAAATGAGGGAAGGGGGGATTTTTTAATCAATTAATGAGCAGAAAAAGTCTTGAAACAAAAAGGAGGCCTAAGTCTCCGATTGCAGGGAGGCCGGGGGGCGGCTGGGCAGGAGCGGGCCCTGCCGCAGGTGAGGCCGGAGGCATCCGGCGAGGGGCTGCTCCCACCGGGAGCCACGGATTGCCGGGGCGAGTCGGAATAAGGACTGTGTTTAATCTGCGACCAATTGATTGCTCGAGTGTTTCAGGTATTTGTACCGTAGGTTTGGATTTGTTGGGTGGCTTTACAGTGGGAAGCCTTGAGGCTGTGCTGTCTTATCTTTTTTTCAAATTGCTGCCTTTGACAGTATCATTTTTTTTTAACTTGGCCGTAAATCATTTCACTAATCAGCTGTCACCAGCCAACATGCATACATTGGCATTCAGCCGGGGAATTTGTTTTGGAAGGCCTTTAGCAACAAAAACTATGTTTGTATCAATAACCGTCTGTTAACGTCTCGTGCACAGGGATGTAGAACACGGGGAGGAACAAGGGCAGGCGGCAGCAGCGGAGAGCGGTTTGGAGGGGGCAGGGGAGCAGCCCCCGCCCCGCTGAGCGCGGGCTCGGCCGCGGAGCTGAGGCCGGGGCCGGGGCATCCTCGTACGGGTGTCTCCTCTCCTCTCCTCTCCAAGTCGCCCTCCACACACCGCTGCGTGCCTCTGAAAATAACTTGGCAAACTGGGAGCCGTTTCTCTCTTTTATCTTGGGACCTGATCCAATTAAATAAGTGCACATTTACATTTGCATCTATCAGGCATGAGCGCGGAGAGGGCTATGTTTCGCTTTAAGCAAATAAAAGCCAATTTCGTTGGAAAAAAAAAAAAAAAAGCGCCGGGGC
>VXAL01009375.1:74324-112809 GCA_013399475.1 Chauna torquata | reverse complement strand
ACCACTTAAACCCAATACATTCCTAAATGAGCAATGCAAGACCATTGATATTTTCCGAAAATAAAGGCATACAAGGAACTTAGCTCTCTTAAAATTTGTAATATACCATAAATAACTAACAATTCATATTTTGAAATTAAAACATTGCAGAAAAAGCACTGTGGATTTAAACAGATGGGACATTTGTCTACAAAATATTGCACACGGGAAGTGTGGTGGTGAAAAAGAAGGAGGCACAAGTTTGCCTGGGGAAGAGAGAAGAATGAGGGGGCTGAGCAGGTGATAACGTTGCTTGCAGTAAGGAATGGCTACGGGATCATGGCAGCTCCCGAGCAGACGGGATTGTGTTTGTCCATCTTGTAGGGCAGCAGGGGTGTCCTGCCACCCTTGACTCGAGGTCTGCAGAGCAATTAACCAAACCACAGTACCGTCTGTTCACTGCTAAGCTTGCTGCTGGTTTTTTGTTGTTGTTGTTCTCTGTTCCTTATCATCTTTGCTATCTGTTGGCTTTCCTGTTCCCTTTTTCTACACTTCCTTGACTGATCAATTTCTTAGTAAACTCTTGTTGTAACAACCTGCATGAAAATGTAATTTCTTCTCTTAATTGTGTAGGATAGGTTCCTAGATATCCTTTTTTTTTTTTTTTTAATTACCCTGCTAATAGCCTGATGGGCTATGTACTCAAAATGAGTTTCTAAATAGTTTGTCAGTAAGGCTCCATTTTGAATGCTTACATTTTAAATGTATGATACTTGTCTGTATCAAGTAATGCAAAGCAGCTTTAACAAGGTTCTTCATAAATGGACCTGGAAGAACTTAAGTCGTCCTGGGATTAAAGGGGAAGTCCCCACGTGGATGCATAGCTGATGGCAGATAGGAAAGAAGAAATAAAAACCTTTCACAGTGGAGGGCATTACCAGTACACCGTCACAGGAATCCATCTGGGACCAATCTTCATTTATCTGTGAATGATCTAGAAAAGAGACTGGAGAGAAACAGCAAAACAATCTCACATTGCCAAGTATAATGAGGTAAAAACTAAAACGAAGCGCAAGGAGTTGCAGAAGAATCTCAGAGTGACTGCTGAGTGACATACCAGCAGATGGGAGTTCAGCGTTGAAAACTGTACAGGGGGAAGTATGCAGGAAAACAATTTACATTTACCTACTGTGGCTCCTACCGATCAAGAAGGAAATCTTGGCTGTCACTGATTTCAAAACAGTCAAAAGAAAAAACTATGTTAGGAGTTACTAGGAAAGGAACAAAGAACAGCAGAGATAACAATGTTATGCCCCCTTATAAATCCGGACTGCTCCTGCAGACTGTTCCGTGTCTCCTATTTCCATAATGATACTGTAGCATGGAAACCAGAAATGGCATGAAAATGTGATCAAAGAGTCATAAAAACTTTTCCATGTGGAGAAATTAAATATATTACATCTCCTCATCCTAGGAAAGAGACTTTTCCTTGGGGGTGGTGTGACCTCATGAATGACCTGGAGAAGATGACTAGGAAGTGACTGTACACTTTTTCTCATAACAAGAGCTATCCAAAGGAAACTTTAAAATAGAGAAAAGCAGGTAACAACATAAATGATCAGTGGAACTCACTGCCACGAAATGTAGCAGGGACCAAAAATTAAAATATTTTCATTTAAAAATTTTACAAATTCATGGAAGATTTGTTCCTACAACAGTAACATGTTAGAAATAACTTGTTCCTAACTTCCCAATGGAAATCTGTAGTCTTTACTAAAACAAATTAAATAGAGTAATAACTTTTGATAAATTAGTCTACTAGAAGAGAACAAACAAACAAAAAAAAAAAACAAAAAAACCCAAAAAACCAGGACTCTGGAGAGCCCCAGTAATGAAATCAAAGAAAGAAAGTCAGGCTTTAAGCTTCACTTACTGTGTCTGACCAGCGAAATAATCAAATAGCCTGTCCATATAGCCAGACGGGTCCCATCCCCTTTCATGTGATTTTTACATTGACATCAGGAACGGAATTTCTCTGGATCAGAAGAAATAAGAATCTGGTGTTTTGACTTAGATGAGGACAGGATTAGACTTCATATTATTCAATTGTAAACCAAAATTTACTAATTAAAGCTGAATTGGCATATTACCATTTAATTTTTTTTTTTAAGTTGAAATAATACATTTTTCATGCTAAAGGTTTATTTACCTACAGTTTACAAACAAAACTGTTCAGCCGTTTCCGAACTGGAGAATGGGTCGAAGTGTCGTGTGCCTGACGCTGAAGATTTGTATTCAGGTTCTGATTTGCCCGTGGTTAGACGGGGCACGGCTGAAGGGATTTTGTTCGGTGGCAGGGGACTAGCAGGGAACGCTTCACTAGAACTCGTTAGCTACAAGGTGGGGTGGACGGTCTGTTAGCGAGCTACGCTGAAGCGGGAACGGCAAGTGGCTTGTGTCTCATCCGTGTCGTTAGTTCTTGTTGTAAGCGGGATTTCCTCGGCCAGGAAGTGTGGTTGCTCATAACTGGTGGGAGCTCTGTTGAAGTATATGCAGTTATATCAGAGGTCAAACGAAGACTTCAGTATTTTTTATTCATTCATATTCCAAGATCTCTCCTCTTCCTCCCCCAAAACATCTGTAGAGATGTGTTGTCCAGGACTGACATTTTCCCTGCCTTTAAGTGCGTTTGTTCCACAAGCTCAGTTTCATAGTGTGGGGATCACGCCCCTGTAGAACTTAGGGTGCATTTTTTCTGCATGTCAGTTTTCAATTTTTGGTGGAAAGAGGATCCCTTCCACAAAGCTCATGCTAGAGCCTTTCCTCCTCTCTGACAAGGTGCCAACAGTAACCCTCTAGCCATGTATTTATGGCAGCAGAGGAAGCTTATGTAGCTTCAGAAGCACACAGATACCACCTTCTGCAACTATACAAGGATGTGCGTTCAGGTTACGGTACAACAAGCCATCTTGTCAGAAAATGGTTTTGTCTATTACGGAAGCACGGTTTGACGTTAAAAAATGTCCCTCTTCTTTAAGCCTCACGAACGCTGATTGAAAAAAAGTGGTTTTTAAGTTTTTATGTTCCCCAAAGAAGAATCCAATATTTTACTACGATTGTGTAAAACATGCTGTTATACATATATTTGGCTTCCTGCAGTGGTGTACTTCATATCTTTCATATAAAACTGCAGTTTTTTGAGATTCTTATGAATAGGAGAAAATCCACTTTCTTGTAGTCCTGAGAATCGTAACAGATAAGCAGGGATGAAGCAGGAAACGGAAGAAACATCCTGAGTGTTGCATGCCCTTTATTAAAAATGAACAGAATGTAAGTGCCTGAAAATATTTTAGTATTCCAGACAGACAATTAAGATTATGTAGGGACCTAGAGCTTATTGAGAAACATGAGATCGATTATACTGCACTGTGCCTCCGTTCCCAAAGAGCATCATTTCATTAAACCTTGCTTTTTATAAACTTTTCTCTTACCCCCTTGCCACAGAAACCAAAATACACAAACAGAAGACGTACCTTCTGTATCTTCTCCTATTTCACATTTCGTAATGGAGAAATCAGTTCTTATCTCAGATTAATGTCTACATGCACAGCAGACTAGCAGAATCTCCAGGCTAAATGGACGCATTAAGGCTGATCCTGTAATCGTGATGAGATGCTCTGATCTAGAACTATGTCCCCAGACAGTACATTCCATCACAGATCTAAAGTGTTTGCTTGCAGGCTACCGTTGTCCCTGTGTCCCTGAAAAAAGAAGTTGCACTGTATCTCATTGATAACTGGTAAGTGTTGGTCTTATAATCAACTGCAATATTTTTATTCAGGAATTGCCACATTTTAGCCCTTTATTAATTTCATGATATACCAGAAGCTACCTGTAAAATCTTTTGTTGACAGAAGTTTATTGTATTGATCCACTCAACACAGAAATACACGGATTCCTGCAAGTTTCGGTTGTCAGTCTAGGGTGTCGGTAGCAAAAGAAAATCATTGCAACATGGTGGTTTTTTTTTTAGGGTCCAGCTTCACGTTATGCTTAATCCAGTTTAACTGCAGTCTGCTGCCAAAGTGCTCATCTTGCTCTTCCTTTTTCCCAGCCCCAGCTCCCTTCTATGCCTTAGCAATCACACGCCCGCATGGTGATTTGGATCAATTCGCTGATCCCACGGGAAATGCATCCACAGCTGGCTGGGCAAGTCTCCTGTCACAGCTCTGAGCCGAGCCGAGTCCTTGTGTCCCACAGCAGGGACACCGTGAGGAGGGATGGAGGGAGGCCAGCTCACCCATTCACTGGTAGCCTGCAGTGAGCTCAGACGAGGTATAAAGTGATACTCCACCCAGGATGTTCTGTGTGGAGTGGGATGGTGGATCCAGCTCTTTGATACCACAAAATCCACCTTCTCAGCTTGCAGCAAGGAATGCTTCCGCTCCCACAAGAATGTAGGTCCTGTGCATGTGCTTTGAGCCCTCCCGCCCTCCCCATCGCTCCCATCCCACGGCCTTCTAAAAGTAGTTACCCAGTAAGCTCCTGTAGAGCTCATGGTGCTCTGACAAGCTCCAGCAATCTTCCACCTCCTCCTGCAGACCTCCTTTCATTCACAAAAATCTGCTGCAGCCTCCCACTTGCACCAGACCTTTGGCAAGATCCCAAAGCGTTGCGCTGCTCTGGCTTCTCTAGTTGCCGACTCGGTTTTCCTCCCATCTTCTTCAAGAGAGCAGGCTTCCTGGGGATTTTGGACTGAGCACAGCTTTACTTCCAGCTGAGACAGTGGGTACCTTGTCCGTTACTTGCAAAGAAGAGCAGATGTTGCTGCACCACATCAGCACTGCTGTTCTTCCCTGCTCAGATGTAAATTTACAGGGGAGGTGCGGGCTGTAGGCTCACATTAACACTGCCTGGTCATGCAACAGAGCAGCAGAGCTGCACCGACTTCCCATCCCGCTGTCCCTGATAGCAGGGGAATTTGCCTCAGCACCACATCTGCACGTAGAAATGGTCAGAGGGAACTGCAGCGGGCCCAAACAACGTCTGCATTTATTTTCTGATGAGGCTTAGGTGAGAAATAGACAAATTAGCCCCAGAGTCTGCTACC
This sequence comes from Chauna torquata, assembly GCA_013399475.1. Classification (NCBI taxonomy): domain Eukaryota; kingdom Metazoa; phylum Chordata; class Aves; order Anseriformes; family Anhimidae; genus Chauna; species Chauna torquata. The sequence continues at coordinate 107,720 of VXAL01009375.1, read as the reverse complement.
ACAAATTACCTGTACTGACGCTGCATCTTCTGAAGACAGCCAGAAATACAGAAATGACCCTGCTACCAACTGCACCTTCCTCCCAAACTCCTTTGGCCCAAACCATGTCCTTCCCCTCCCTTTTCTTGAGAAGCTCTCCAGTGCCAACATGCCACCCGCCTGGATCAGATATGGAAAAGCTGCTGTAGATATTTGTGTTCAGGCAAAGTACACTGATATCAGTGGAAAGATTCTCATTAACTTCACGGACTTTCGATTTCTGCTGTTTCTAGGTAGCACATGGGCTCCTCAGCCCATGGCATGTCTTCGTTTCTCACTTGTATAGGGGCTGGCACTGCAGCCAGTGACTTATTTCCATGAGCAATTTTCTCCCAGAGCAAGCTTGACTTGCATTGTAGTGCAGCTCTATGCTTGCACAGAGCAATACAAATACAAATACAAATTTGTAACCTGTTCCTTGAGAGCTCAAGGTTTTATCTTGTGTTTTTATGTCATTCCTCCAGAAGAAACACAAAACCATGTAATCATGTTCTGCAAGTTAAATAAAGAAAGAAGCACTTTCAAAGTAAGTGTATCTGTGATTTATATACACCTAAACTGTTTGATGATTTCGGTGTTTAACAAACTTCTGTAGAGATAATTGTTAAAGCATTTCAATTAATCTTTAAAATTAAACTGCAGACTTCCAAGAAATCTATGTGAGGATGAGGGTACAGCATCGTTCTGGGCTTTAACTGCTGAAAGACAGCCCCTCCCAGCGAGCATCTCCTTCAGCACCGGCATCATTTCATATTAAGTTAATCTGAGCTGAAGATTAGCCTACAGCGATCCTGAGCTGGTCTCCCCTGCTTCCCCTGTGGAGGACAGAGCAGGGAGAAGGATCAGGGTGCAGCAGTTCTTGCACACAGGCCCTTGGCCCCAGCCTGAAGATCTGGCTGGAAGTTCCTCAGGAGTTGCCATCCAGTGACTCTCCTTATCTCCTCCCGCCCCAAAGCTTCGGCACCCGGCGTCCCAAAGTCACTCACATCAGCCCTTCCCAAACTATTTCAGACTGCAACTCCAGGGCGATCCAAATCTCTCCTCCCAGCAGCCCTGACTCCCGAAGCTCTCCCATCCAAGTCAACCCGCTGCGAATCCCTTCTGCTCTGAAGAGCTCCCCAAGGCTGTTGCTTCAGGGCCCATCCAGATGCTGCTCTCCCGGGGACCATCACAGCCCTGCACCCAGCGCCCATTCCTCAGCATGTCCAAGTTTCACCCTAAAGTTCACACACAGGATATAGCTCAAAATCTGCTTCTGCATATGCTTGAGAAGACTTCATTGTGAAAAGACTGGTGTTTAGGAGGAGTCTAAAACTGACTGTCATTTGGGAATGAGATGCTCTTCCAGCAGACTCCCTTCACGGGCTGTATCTAGCTAGGACGGCCTTGCCAGCTGCCATCTAAGAGGGGTGGGTCCCCTACAAAATGTAGTGACAGCGGCTTTCTTCTTAAAGAAAGAGGCTGGGCTGAGAGGTTGCACAAGAGATCAACAGCATGGCAAGCCTCCTGAGAGGCAGGAACCTGACACCCGTGCGTCCTTAGTCTGTCAGGACTGAGTGTAGGTTCAACCCAAGCTCTGTATCCATGTAAAAATAATCTACAGTCTGTTGCTGGAGTGGCTAAACACATCTGTATTTAATATGGGGTGGTATTTTTCTCTCGGGATGAGTCTGCTGCTCCCACAGGAGCAAATTTTGATTTGTCTGACTGACATTTCTCTCGGTTACAAAACGGCTGCAGCTGCCCAAAGATGCTGTGGCTTTGCTTCCTAGGACAAGGTTTCATGTCCAGTGGTTTCATTCCAGTGATTTTTATCATGTTTTAGAGTAAGAGTGTTGCAGCATGGCCAGCTTTCTTCTTCTTTTTTTAAGTATCCATCAATATCAAAGTCTCTTTATGCAACGCTACATAGGAGTTGGGCTGTTTTAACATGTTTTTAAAAGTTTAAAGAAGACTGCAGATACAACCTCCGACTGCTGCCAGGGGCCATCGCTTGACTAAATTGGTCAGGGTATTTTTATTTTCCTAAACACACAGCTGCCCCATAGTGTTCAAAAGCAACGGTGATATATGCGCTGGCTGTTTTCTTTACAGGATAACCTAGAGTTTGGGATAACTAGGAATGGAAAATCATTACGAAACGATGCAAGAGGGTCTTCGCTGGATCAGAGCCAGTGCCACCGCATCTTTTTCAGCCTCTTTGCTGTAGTTTTCTGCCATCTGGTGGCTGGAAATGACGAGTCGGTGCCGGCCGGGGAGGTTTGCTCCGGGACACAGCACCCTGCGGGCTGATGCACAGTGTCTGGTTTATTGGGTCAAAAAAATGAGGGAGCCTGGAGTTCACAAACAATGTTAAATAAAAGTAGGAAACGGTTGTGTATTTTATTCCTATTAGTACTACCTAGAATCCGTAGTCACAAAATGCAGCTTTGCTGCAAAAAGCCCAATCTGGGCAAAACGAAACCCTCTGGCTCTGAAAGCTACCTCAAGGCAGGTGAGCGGTGGCTCCGGGCTGGTCTGACAGCTAGCACTCAGCAAAGTCCTCGCCTTGCACTGTGCGTGGGGTCCCCTGGTGCTGGGGCAGCCGTCCGGGCTGAAGCTGATTTACTGCAGAAACGGTGCATCACACCATGAATGCATGAAATAAAGAGCCCAAACCAAAAATCTGAAATCTGGACAAAACGAAACACCGCCACCCCCTAAAAAACCCTAAAACCTACCCCGGGTTTCTGTAGCTCAGACAACGATGTCATGGTCAATGACCGCAGCCTGCTCCCACACAGGGGGAGGAGATGGTCTGCAACAGCCACTTCGGCCCTGCTGCGGCGGCGAACAGCACAACCATTAGACCCACATTCCTGCTCCCTGTAGAGCAGCGGAAGTCCAGGTGCAAATGTAGATGTGCATTATCCTCTCGCCCCCCAGTCATTTCGGTGCCCAGTTTCTCACGTGCCGCCCCGTGTCCCCGGTGCCGATTCAGCACTCATCCAGGCCTTGCCAGCACGGGACATCCCCGGCTCTGACTTCAGTAAACTCGTGCAGCAGTGTCATCCCCCGCCCGCCCATGTTTGGGAACAGATTTCAGTTAAAAATGCATTCAGTATCATTAATTCAGTTAGGTGGTTACAGAATTGATCTCAGGCACCCTGCTGAAGTGAAGTAGCAGCCTGAAGCAGCTGTGCCAATTGAATTAACCTTTACTTGCAACGTTTTTGTAAGATAAGACCTTTAGGAAATAGGACTCCCATCTAAGCAGAAGACATTTCCAATTTTTCATACCAAGGAAGCACAACATGGCTCCAGGAGCACTGATTTAAAAAAAAAAAAAAGTTTATCAGAATTGAATAAAGTTATTTTCCCAACTGTAAGGAACAAATGTTCAATTTGGAATAAAAAAAGGCCTATACGGGCTGTGATGGAAAGAAACCCTGACAGGGAGACATGCACTGCTATCAGCTGAATCTCACAGGAGGAGGACAAACACAATTTCACATGAGCAGACAGCTGAGATTTCATCTTAATCTCATGAGTGTTTTATTTGCCACTAACAGCAGAAGCAGGTCAAAGGAGGGGTTGCAACGGCAGACAGAGAGGGAGTGCTGCAAAAGTGCCTTGCTCTGTTTCACTCCTAGTTCATGCATCAGTCATTCATTTTTTATTTAGCTACACAGCTTCCTCAGCTTCAGTTTTTATTTCTGCCTCACCTCCAAAATGCAGCAACGTTGTTACCTAAGACAGAGCCACTTTCACCATCGCCGTATGACTGTTTCAGAAGGGCATATGGCCATTTCAGCATTGCTTTTCCTTTCCAGTACGTCTGCTGGCAAAGGCAAGGCTATCTGATTGAGTTATGTGTTAATTAGGATTCCTCTAGGATGCACCTAGTTGTAGCACTGCACAGGAAAGTCAAATCAGAGTTCTGTATATCAGCGTGACAAAAATAATACAGTCCAGATTCTATGAGCTGTCACATTGCCGAGAAGCTTTGGGTTCTGCATCTCACTGAGAACGACCCTTCACAAAAGCACAAGTGGTTTGGCCACGTCTGGTCCTCCTGCTGCCCAAGAAAGTAATTATGAAGGCTGTGCAGTGAAGAACGGTGCCTGCTTCTGCGCTGCCCTCACCTGTGACACTGCACTGCCAATGACTCACCTTTCATCCAAGCTCGCGCAGGCCCTGCTGCAGGAGACCATCTCCCAGCCCCTCACTGAGCTCTCTACGCTTTCCAAACAGCTAGCCCAGCCCTTCCTCTCCAAAAAGATCATCTTCCCCTGCCCCTAACCCTCCCACAGGGTCATCATGACCAGGATGCTGCTGAGAACCTCCAAGTGATGGGGTAGGTGCTAGTGGAGGGAAGACACTGATCTTAAACCTCTTAAAATGCACCAGTGATTTGAACCGATTGGTGAGCACATAGGTACTCCCTGAAAAACACAGGTTCTGCTTTTCTCATCTTTCTCTGCTCCTTCTCTTCTGTACCCATCCAACCAGCTGTTAAGCTCCCTGGGACGTGCGCTGCAACTTGCTATCCACTTGGGAACATCGGATAGTTACGCAGAGCTTTGACTCAAACTGGGAATGAGCATGGGAAGGTAATAAAATTTAACAGCAGTAATGGAGAATCCATTGAGTTGTGGGCTCTTGTGTTGTCTTTGTACTGCACTAAGCTCCACAAAATCCACTCCTACAGTGGTGTCTCCAGGCTCCACTGCAGCGCTACTGAGGACCAGCAGCGACTGAACTAGGCTGGAAGTGGGGCATCCTAGTTTGTCCCGAACCACCTCCTGGCAGGATAGGGTAGTTTCAGGAGTTGTTACTTCCCCTTTGACAACGTCTCTTTCTCACTCTTTAGGGCATGACCCCTTTATTTTACTATCAGTATTCTAACATCCGCAAGATAGTGATATTACACTGAAGCACTGCATCAAGGCATGAAGGGAAAACGTAAAAGTGATTTGTAAAGTAACAGTATTTATAGGTGGGCTACAATTACTTCCAGGAATTTAATTTCAGAAATTAAAAACAAACAGCACAGCTTTGTACAGACATTTGCCCAAAACTATAGGGAAGTTTTAAAAAGCATTGTGCTGCAAATAGGCCCATTTTCCAAGAACACCAAAGGGCAGGGACTGGATTCATGCAGTTCACAGAATCTGACAGGGAACAGTTAAGTGTCCTGGTCAGGAGTCATTGGGCTGAGCTAACAAGTAGTAGGGAACAACCTGGAAGCTGTGCGGTATATCTGTAATATTTGCAAGCATACAGATGTACACATTCCTGTATGAACCTAGTCAGACACGAGTGCAAATTCAACTGCTGGAACAGATTTTCATAATTCACCACTCTTGTGTTTTTTAAAAAAGTATTTTTGCTTGTTCGTTTGCAATTAAGAACCACATTGCTGTCTAACTACAAGGACTGAAGTCAGAATGGTCAACTTTTAATTTGATTGATTTCAGCATATCTTCTCTGTAACAGAAGAAGATACATGAAAGACCCTCCTAGCATCCTGGTAGTCTAGGCAGCAGCATACAAAACTAAACATTGACAGATTAGGGATTAACCTTACCTTTTTAATCCTCAAAATGACAGGACTAAAACCAAGTCAGCCCTTCACATGTCTTCAAGACATGCAGTCACAGTAATGTTGACAAGAGCTGCCCAGGCTTCTATACGAGCTGCTCTGATTATTTTCACATCAAATTTTGGACAAGAAAGTACATGGACATCTTTTTTTTTTAAATTATAATACCTCAATCCCTGTTGAAAATGCGACAAAATCTCATCACGTGACTGCATCCGTACTACCTTAGATGGGGGAGCAGCTGGTTTTCTCCTTGTTGGAGAGTTTTCCCTTCAGATTTTACAGCATTTGTGACTTTCTACCCATAAAATGCATCCATGTGGCCAACAAGATAAGAGTTTGCTAAAGTGCTAGCTTCAACAGCTTATGATGTAAAAAACAGATTTGTGACATGCACAAAGGAAAAAAAAATGTTCAAATGATAAACATTTCAATCTGTTATAGGCAGAATAGTAGACAGAAGATGCTATCCTGTAGGGATACAGTTAAAATACAACTTATTTTGCTTAACTCACATGGCAGAGAAAAGACTGGCTGAGGAGCCAGGCCACATGTCCTGGCTAACCTACCATGAGCAAAGCTGGAACAAAAACCCAGATCCTCGAGGACATCAGAGAAATGGAGATTTCTTGGGGCTATCCTAGGAGACCCTCAGCCCTGTGGGCAATGGGGACACCCAGCACCTTGAGTCCATGGAAAAGGCTCTCCATGGATCACCTTACAGCCCAATGGGGTTACAGGACTTGCTGTGGGATGCAGGGGAAGAGCACCTTGTACAAGACTTGTTATGGGACCAGGGATGGAGAAAGGGAGGGGTCAGTGTGGATTGGGGAGGAACAAGCATGGTAAAACAGAGGTTGGCAGAACAGAGGGTGCCAGCTGCACATAAAGGAGTTGCTGGTCAGTATGCTTGCTTGGCCATACCCTGTGCCTGGGCAGCAGTCTCTCCTGCCTTATTAAACTCCATTTCTAAATGTGTTCCTGGGTGAGGAACACACTCTTTATTCCACACGCATGTGTGCAGATGGAGGTCCAGTGCCAAGTGCTGCTGGAGTAGGAACCATGGCTGACAGGGACCCATGCATGTGCAGTGCCAGCCCCTGGAGAAGCCAGAGCACATGCACATCGCTCAGGTATGTACGGCTGGGTGCTCACTTGCAAATATCAAGCTTGCTGTAAAATAGGATAAGAGGAGTGGGATACCTGTTTGTGTGGCTGTCTAGTTGCCTCATGCACAAAGTGAACAAGAACCAGGGCTAGTTACCAGCTAGACTGAAGGATGAACCAGCAACTCGAGTGATACACACACCCCTGGCTACCCATGAAGTGGTCCACAGAATCCTCTTAAGCAGCAAAACTTAATTTTCCCTACTGAAAAAATTGATGGGTGTTACAGGTACATTAAGATACAGAAGACTGGCACTGGTCTATTAGCTTCAAGTGATGTAGCACCCAGGAAGATGCAGAAAGGCAATATTAAGTTCTTGATAACATGCAACTGTAAGTCATGCTCTTACACCACTTTCAATGTTTTGTTACAGCACAAGTTTTATTGCTGTTAGTTATTCTAAATATTATTTGCCATTGTCTGTTTACCTCAGTGGACACCTCATTAATGCATTTAATTAAGAACATACCAGGAGTCAAATAGGCACAAAGTGCAGCACAGTGCACATCCAAGTTACTGCTATGTGAAGTACAGGCATTTTAATCCAAGAAAGTCAGGAGCTTTGCTCCCATTATCCTTAAGGACATACAAAAGAATTTAAGGCACATGTGACCTGCTCCTTTCAAGTAACAGTGAGGCAAGAGGGGTCATGCAGACAGTTTGGCTTCAATTAGTATTTCTTGGCAATACTTGTTTCTTTCATGATATAAAATTGAAATGCAGTATAAAAACATCTTTTCACAGGGTCTAATAGTCAAAGTGCAATTTCAATATTTTAATGCTATGGTATTTGAGCTTGAGGTACATTTTAAGAGTGCAAATTCTGCGGGAGTTTCTTCAGGATACCATGTTCTATACAAAAGATTAATCTTTTTCTCTTGATTCAAGAGGCTGCCTTTAAAGTCAGAACAGTTTTTCTTAACATCTCCCATGAGGCATATTATCCAGAGATGTTAGCAATACCCTGATTCCACTTACTGCGGGGACAGTTAATGGGATACCATGATTTACAAACACCCTTGAATACACCTTCTACATCTGAGAGACAGTTTCAGTTTCCTTCTCATAGAAGTCTGGGTCCTTTTTGACTTGTTTCTTCTTTTCTTCCTCATCAAGTTGGGCTTCAGTCTCATTTGGATCAACATAGGTATAAAAATAAGCCATGACAGCAAAAATAATGCAAACTGCAAACAGCAAGGCAGCAAACAGTACATACTCTGCCCACTGTAAAAAAAAAACAAATGTATAATTTAGCCATCAATAGTCATTCCTCCAAAGAATCACACCATTTTACTGTTTGCAAGGAATGAAGTTAATTCCAAATGTGGAACTGAGCACACATAACAAGTACTGTATGACTTAAAGATCTAAATATTACATGCGTACAAAAGATATTAAAGCAGCTCTGAACTGATATTTTTCAGCTGTTCTGTTTTCATCGAAAAGTGAAAAAGTCCTGTGCATGCTGAAAAGTTCTACAATAGCCTTCTCCTGGAAGTGTGGGAATGGACCAAAACACCGCAGAGGAAATTCAGCCCCTCCTTTTGGTCAGAGGGCATGGCAGTCTCATTTTAAACCAGGCTGGCAGGGGTAAAGTTTCTACTGACCACAGATCTGGGTGGAGAGAGAGACTAGGAACTCTAGTTTGAGTGCTATATCCATCTGTAAACCCTCAACAGCTGTGTTTCATGCTCTTTCTGGCTACTTTTGCTGAAATCAGGACTGCCAGACCTGTTTCAAAGACAGGCTCTTCCCTCCCTCAAATATCTTCTTTTGATTCACAAGGGTGTGCCTCAAGTAGTCTGAGGAAGTCTTGTCCAAGTGTTCTTCACCAGGAGAATGACAGCTTCCATGCCCTGAGAAGGAGTGAGCTTTGAAACCGATGGAGCCAGAAGAAAGAGGAGACATGGCAAGGCTGAGGTATGCAGGTGAAGGTTGATTAGCAGTGAACAGAAGTTTCAGTAGGTTTTAATCCCATTAGTCCAGAATTTCAGTTTAGAAGTTCTCACCCAGCCTTTCCACACCATGAGAACCAGTCTATTGCAGAGATGCTAGACACTACCGCTTGCCAAGAGAGAGCCTGACAGAGCAAGAGTTAGGAATGGCAAACAACAGATACAGGTAGAAAACCTTGTTGAAGTATTCGTTAAAGTTGTTCAAAGTTTCTTTTGTGTGTGTATGCATGTATATATGTATGCAACACACGCTGGGGGAGAAGCCCAGAGGAAACTTTAAAAAAGGTTCCAAGAGACAAGATTTATAACCCTGTTGTCAGAGCCTGCAACACTAGCTTTAATCCAAATAGGTTAAAGATTCGTAACTCAGTTGCCTACATACTCTAATGGGATTGTTCAGTCAAGCACTAGTTCTGCAACTGACTGGTAGACTTTCTAGCTAAGACTTCAGCCTCATGTATTCCAGTTATAAACACAAATCCACTGTAATAGCTGACGTTCAAAGCTTATGACTGAGGATCATCAGCCATGACTCCCCCCTCTATTAGAGCCACTTTCTAATAGCGTAATATAGTAGCACACCAATTGCCTGTGCGCTTACCTGCTCACTGAGTTTGGATGCTCCAGCCACGATAAGGACAATTATGTTTCCGACAGCCACCGTTAGCAGCCATCCTGCCTGCAGCACTGACTTCATATTAGATGGGGCCTATAGAAGCAAGGTACTTAATTTTTAGTCAAACACTGCTATCACTTTCTGATGTTTACAGCATTCTTTACATTATAAGAAACACTGGTTCTCTGTGGGGGAGGGAGATTTTTTTATTTTTTGTTAGAGAACTAAACAGACCTAGAGAAGGCTTTGAAGAGCAAGAGTTTTTTAACAGTGGCTATAACACCTTTTATGCTGTACACACTAAGTAGCAGCTGCTTTTTACATTTGGCTCAGTCTCACATGGTACACACCAAATGAAGAAACTGAGCGCATCATAGTCAAGCAAGCCACAACTTATGTTCCCATCATTGCAGTATACAGACTAAGAATTAAGGGAAGAAACACACAGCTAGTAATACACATTGAAGTTAGAAGACAAAGCAATTTAGAGTGTACAAATAAACTGCTGCTAAAGATTGTGGGGAAAAAAAAACAGTTAAAACCAGTGCAACCTTGGTGTGGAGATAAGGTGTCAGTACTGGCTCATTTTATATTTGAGAGATCTCCAGTTTGGTTTTAGAGCAGCAGTACAGTTCCACTTATTTTCAATGGAAAGTCACATGTGAGGTGATCTGACAACTGGTGGTCAAATCTTCAAGTGATATAATTCAGCATAGCTCCATGGAGAACACTGAATGCTAATGAAACAAGCCCATTTTGTACTAGCCTATAGTCCTGCTAAGGGGCTCTAAAGAACATCATTGTTCAGACAAAGTAGTGATATGGAACCACCTCTTAAAAAGAAAGGGTCACATAAGATCTTCATTTGTACCAGGGTAAGGACTTAGGACTCTTAACACAGTGAGGGCTCCGAAGAGCAAGACCTACCTGTGAGTATGAAAACGCCAGCCCAGTGACAGAGAAGACTACTTCTGCAGATGTAAGAAGAAAATACTGAGGGATCTGCCAAGCCATATGGACTGTATTGGGTGGGATATCTTCAGTGTAGTTTAATAAAGAAACACTTCCAGAACACTGAAAATTACAGTGACACATTAGAAACAGCAATAAAGAGTCTGTACACTAAAGGCACTCTAAACAGTTCTACATCATCTAAGTAATTGTACATACACAAAGTTCTGGGAGAGTAAAAAAATACCATGTATGAAACACCACAGCAAGTTGTAAAGTAGCAATTATTTTACAGTAGAACGCATGCAAATCCTTCTATCATTATCATACTCATCTTTGTTAATGAAGTGTTTATGTTCAGACAGTTTAACATTGCCTTAATTAAGGGCAAGAGAAATAACTTTTTTAATTAAAGAATATTAAAATGAAAAAACTATTGTCCATCCAACAGCAACTCACCTCGTTAATTATAATTGTATAGGCACCACCATATCCAAGTGCCTTTGAAGTAGTTGTACAATTAGTTACATTTGTACTAACCACAATATTATCTGTTCTGAAGAAAGAAAAAACATGATTCAGTCCATAGATAAAGACAATCGTGTGTATTATATAAAATAAGTTCTATGTCCTTTTCCCAAGGACAAGTATGTCTATTTCTTTAAGTGGTTAGATTAAGGTAAGGCAAATGCTTACCTGCCTCCCGAAAAAAACCTGTAATTACTGACATCTCTCTCTGCCAGTGCTCCGAAATCTGTGTTACCCATAGTGACGTTGATTGTCTCAGGCAAATTGTTTATGAATCTTTAAAATACAAGAGTGATGAATACTTTTAGTATTTCAAGTACAGGTTTATACTTCATATATTGGCAGCACAATGAGTATTAAGCCTTCCCCTTTCACTTTTGAAAACTAACATTTTTGAAAGAACTGTAAATCTCTTAAGACACAGCTAATGCAAGAAGTGAGCTAGATCCACATCATCCCACTGCTTGCTTAGGAAAATCTCAAAAGCAAGTATTTACTTCAGTCAGTAACGAGTGCATCTGCAAATGGAAGATGTGGAAATAAAACAGTGGTAGGACGCTTCTTACCTGAGATTAAAAAGGAGGTGGAGGTGTATCTGCACATGTACATCTGTGCTTGTTGTCTACAAAAAAGTATCTAGACAGTAGAGTGAAACATACTTCCAAGATTTAGCTAAGTTATACCCAAAGTAGACATGCAAGATAGCTGAGATGAATTGTGCGCTAGAAGTTCCTACACTCTCTAAACACCTGAGTGTGGGGTCCAGCAAGTGGAGATCTCCTATAGCATAGAAAGATATTAAGCAAGAAGAGTCTACCCAAGCGGTAGATTGAAGAGGCAGTCACACCACTGCAATACTGAGGAGCAAAACAAGCTTTACCTGATTAGATTCTTTCCTTCTTCTGGTTTGGTTGTGACATCGTCAAGCACCTGGTGGAAGAGACCATTATCAAGATACTTTGTTGGCATCAGTGAACAGCTTAAACATGCACTATTACATACAAGTGACAACTAACAGAGGCTTCAGAGCAAGACTCCAGACCTTACCTTTAGGTTCCTACCAGGACACATCTACTAGAAAATGCTGTAAGACCACACATTTAAACCTCAGTGAAACTAACTGTCAAGTTAAGTTGGTCAGGTTTTTTTTTTTTTTTTTTTTTAAGTTTGCTTTGTTGTTTTGTTTTGCTTTTCCAGCATCCTGCCCCACTCTTTACAGCTCAGTCTCACTGCTACTTTTCTCCTTCAGGCAGCAGAGACAGAGAGGAAAAAAAGGAAAAGCTACCCGGAGCTTGTCCCCTGAGCTTCCCACACTACACAGATAGTTGTAACACATTAAAATATTTCTTAGGATTTAGGCAGACTTACCAAGTCAGCAACAATGTCTGTCATCGTATTTTTAACTGTGAGAGTATGACGGTTTGCACTTGTCAAGCTGATACTTTGGCTTATAGTTTTACCTCCAGAGGTTATCATTATAGATTTTAACTGGGAAGTCTCAAATGTCCTGTAGTCCGTCTACAAAGAAGACAAATGGCTATGAATTTCCATGCAACTATATTTGTCTATACCTTTGAGGGAATGCTAGATTCAGGGGGTCAGAAGTTTACAGGGATGTTACTTCTGAAGTAACAGAAGATCATGAGCATCTCCTGACTTCCATTTTTGTTGCGCTTTCTACATCAGATACTAATTTTGTTTGATCGGTATGTATGACTAATTTCTTCCTTCACACAAACCTCAAAGTAATACGAGCTTCCTACAGGCACTATGGAAGAGCCATTACGTTTTCCTGTGTGTTTCTTTCTCCAGCTAAACCAGGCTTACTAACACCAAGCAAAATTCTGTTTAGCAATAGAGACAGCACTAGCATAAACTGGAATGCAGCATTTTCCAAGTGGCCACACCTCCTACAAGATGCTAATCCAAACTGCATCTTTTGGGTTTCAGCATAACAGAAAGGACTACTATCAGGATACGCATTTTAGATATTCTAACTACATTTCACAAGCATAAAATATAAAACATTAATAATACATTAATATGTTTGTTAAAAAATATTTATTTTATAGGTGCATAGAACAATTCAAAACATATGGATTATAAGATGTCTGTAGTAGGGAGTGGAGCATTTTACACCCTTCATTTTCAGGTGTGCATCACGGTTATACCAATTCCACATCAGGATACAACTTGGGTACCCTTCTCCCCACAGCTTGGTTTCCATGTGAGGCCTATCTGGAAGAAGGTGGAAGAGTTCTTCTCTTATATGGAAACAGGACAGCAGGCTACCAGAGAATATACTCATGCTACTGAGACCTCCTTGCATCCATTATTAAAAAGGTCCATAAGCTCCACTGTTAGCTCTACTGACAGCAAAATGCAATCAAAACTGTGCTATAAAAGAACCTGAAAAGGTTCTTTGACAGCAAGATCTGAAGTTTAAGTGATACAGCCACAGAAGAATCTCCCTGTTCACATAAGTGATCACTTACAGTAAGAGTAGTGACTTTCTAGACCTGGATGGATTTTTTTTTTTATTTAAAGGAAGGGCTGTTCTTCCTGTTAAGAAATGGCACCTTTTTACCAAGAGTGAAGTTTTCAACTAACTGAAAGCCATTACTAAGTATGTTACTAGTATATTAACTAGCGTTACTTAGAATATTGAGATGGGCACTATTTCTTTATTCACTGTATGTTTTCAGTAACAATTCATTCCACAATATGAAGAAATGCTTAAAACAAATAGAGGAAAAGAAATAGTATCAATTTTGAACCATTAGCTAAGAACCACTTTGACTTGCTCCATTCAGTTTTTTGACTTGCTACTCCCCATCTCCCCTTACTTACCCACTCCAGAGATTCTACGCTCACATTCAGAAGCTGAGGTTCAAATGTAACTGTTGCGTTATCAGCACCTAGATTTATTATTTTGATTTGGGACTGCCCAGCTGCAGGGAAAACTGGAAGAGTTTTCTGTAGGATAGAAAGAAGCAAAGTCAGTGCTCTATGCTAAGTCACATGAAAAAGGTACTATAATTACTGTGCTCTTATTTATTGCATGATGAAGATTATCATTTGCCTGATGATCTGTGGTTATCAGTTACAGGGATGCAATTTTAATAACGGTTTTAGTTACTATTCTCAGAAGCTGCCTTACTGGTCCCTTGGGAAGGATGCCTCCCCTTCTCAATGCCTCCATGCTCCTCTTCGATCACTTCTTGCAGGGTACAGCTACTACCAAGGCCACTCTCCAGTTCAGGGAATGGGCTTTTCCCACATCCTAGGGGGAGGTCTGGTTTTCTGAATTTCTTTGTACTATGTTCTGTCTTGTTTTCCCAGCACTGGTGCTGCTGAACTGGCCAGAAGCATGTACAGGCACTGCAGCGCGCGAGTCCAAAGAAACCAAACAACTTCTGGAGACTCCACTTTCCACCAGATCTAACACTAAGTAGCTTCTGCTCTTGCAGAGCCTCAAGAGCTGCAAGAGCTGTATGTATTTCAATTCTGCCTTGACCTTCCTGTACTTTTGTCTTTCATTCTCTTTTGGTACAATCACACAACAAAAATAGATCCAAACCTTCCTTTCTGCAGAAGGCTCCTGTGCAACAGTTGGGGAATTTACCAGCTCTGACCAAGCTTCCGCCCTGTGCAAGTACATGTCCATGTACAGCCCTGGCCCTCTGAACAGGGCATTCAGGATGTGTCCATCCCCACTGAAGGCCAGACCCTTCACTCTCAAGTTGACAGAGGTGAATATAAAGCTTGTTTCACTGCTGAACCCAGACATCAAGGAGAGAACACCTCATTCGTATCTCAAGCTATTTAAGAGCTGAGCATCTCATCTCAATAGTGCATGAAAACAGATGGACACCTCTGGATGGCAATTGAGATCTTGGGATAAAATCACCTTCCAGAAGTGTTACTGACTCCCCAGCTACAGGGAAAAACCTACACCTTTCAGGCATGACACCTCCCTTTGAAGCAAGCAAAGCTAGGTGCGATGAGTCCTGCCTTAAACAGGTATCATCATTGCTCATGGTGTGATGATGCTCCCCAGGTTGCGACCTGTCACACTTCACCTCCGGTTTAGATGTCAGAAGAGATCAGAGATACAAAGTAGCTCCCTAGTAGGGAAAATCTCTGGTTTGCAGCTTTTAATCTCAGTTTAAAGACCTGAGGTTGCCTTTAATGCATGATTTATCACGATGGCAGACAAGATGTTTTACAGGATGGTGTTCATCGGTAGCTAGCTTTATTATGCTAATCATACTGTATTGCAATTTACTTTAATACTTTCCCTCCCTCTACTTGTGTGTTCACATGCTTGGTTCCTAAGTTACAACTGTTTTATACATCATGTTTGGCTCATTTTCACCTTAAACAGACTGTTGTGCATTAACAAAGTATTAGTGCTCAGTACTTGCACGTGGCTGAACTTACATCTATTTGCAGTTGCACAAGGGCAGCAGCAATGAAAGCCAGACCAGCAAGGAACATGCCAACAGTGATCTTTCTCAGGGGCCTAGTACAGCGACAAAACATATGCAAGTTAAGACAAATATTAATTCAAAGCTTCAGATGTTAGTTTTCCTTTCCATAATGGGAAACAAATGGCTACAGCTAGTAGATTATCACTATCTGAAAGGCTGATGTTGTTAGAGAAAGTATTCGGCCACACTGGCAACCTCTTAGTATTAGTTCAGCATTACACTCCTGGGAAATTAAGTCTCCTGCAGCATCTTAATCTGTTACTCTGCATCTGCTGGGCTCTTTCCTAAGGTTAACCGTCATCTAAACAAAATTGTTGTTAGGCTTCTGCATTTGAGCTGGGAAAGTCTGCTCTACAGAAGGAAAATAATCTGGCATGGTTGGTAGCTTAAACAATGAAAAGAAAAAGTTACACCTTGTACAAAAGCATAACAACTTGTGTCTATATTGCTATGCTTAAGTCAAAATATTGAATGGAAAAGAAGTCAGATGTCTCCTAATTCAATGTATTTCCCTATGACATTCACTTAAGCTGTAAGGGTAAATTTAAGGTAGATATTTTATTTATGGCAACAATTGTCTCATGCAGAGTGTCCACAAACGAACAGAGGTGTTTCTAGCACAGCACCTCCCCCTCGCCCCCTGAATATTTTGTAACTACATGGAAATACAGGATTGCATCTAAGTTCAAAAACAATTGTTTTAAGAAATATATTCTGCACAAAGAAATACGAAATGTGATGATACAACTGACTTCGTTACAGGGGCAAAGGTAGTGGATAACCCAGGTAGTGAAAGCTCGCATTTCAGGAACATGCTGTGGAGCTGGCTGCTGAAAGCTTGAGACTGTCTTGTAACCCAAGGCAAGCCAAGTCCAAAAGCGTCGTTTGTGCTGATAGAAGTCTAGAAGCCAGTAGTTCCTCCTTTCTCATTTGGTTTGGTGAGCCTCTTCCACCCCTCCAACTTGCAAATGCTGACCAGTTCATTGCCAATGTTAAAAGTAACATGCAAGACCCTCTAAAACTGGCTCACTGAATACTTCTGTGTGAAAACTCCTCACTGGGACTGAACAGGAAATGTCTGGTCCCAGGTAGTTTTAAGCCTAGAAGATACCATCACATCTAAGGATTTTGCATTTCTGCTTATACTGCTTTGCTGGGGGGTGGGGGTGCTAGACATGGGGAAGTGAAAAACACTGACATGAGATAGCATCTCTCCTGCAGTCAAAAGATTTTGCCCTTAGCTCAAAGAAATCACATTATCACTTTGCTATTAGATTCTGCTCTTCTAGTCTATGGTACCTTTCTGTACCATTTGTACAGTCCTTTTTTATTATTTTTAAATATTAACTCCACTTTAAATACAGCATTATTTTTTCCTTAGCAAGAAGCTTGCTTTTGTTTAAGGCCAGAAGAGCAGCTTAAAGAAACCACTGAAATAAGCCTCTGTTGAAGTCAGGTAAATACATCAACTTACGTGAAATTGATCTTGCATTTCTTGATTAAAGGATAAACCACAGTATCTACAATTGGCACCATTATAACAATCAGGATTGCATTGATAGTCTGTTAAAGATGAACATAATAAGGGAAAAAAATAAGTATTTTTCAAAGTCCTTTTTTAAGAAGGGCAATAATACGTGTATATCATCTTTGGGTACTTAGAATTATCAGACAAGATTACTATACCTGCATTTGGTCTGGCTGAATCTGAATAGCTCCCTTTGGCGGGGGGGGAGGGAGAAAAAAAATAGGTTTTAGTATTATGACAACAAATAAAACTGACATAAGTAAATGTTAAGAAAAAAACAATAAGAAAACCTACAAAGTTCCCATCCATTGTTGTGGCTTGCAGTGTCCATCTTGACCCCTTGGCAGAAGAAGAGAGAGTTAAATCTCACAGTTAATCAGTCTCCAAAAGTTCCTCTTGAATTATTTTCATAGTGTTTGGAAAGGAGTGCAATATAATAAAGATATATAACAAAAATAAAGCTAGCTTGCTATAGGAGTGTTCTTTCACTCTGCAGTATAAACATTTGAACAAAGTGATCCTCATGGCCCATTTCACTTTATTTACTAGTTTCCTGAAATCATGAAAAATAATACTCAGGAAAGGAAATAGAGGCCACATTTGGAGCCTAACTGTGATTTCCAGCAAGTCTCCCTTAGCTGCCACCATAGATTAGCTGGAGAGGCTGCAATGCTGCCCTGTGCAGAGCTGGCAGGTGCTGTGCACAGCAGTCACCCCATGCACAGCTCTCTGTAGCCGACAGCTCTGACCTGCCAGTCCCTCCTGCAGGGCTGGACCCCACCTGCCTTCGAGCCACCTGCCTATGCTGGGTCGAGCATGGCCAACCTTCAGCCCCAGCCCAGGGCGAGACAGCTTGCATCGCTGCATCTGTGGTGAGAGCCTTTAAGCCTCCTGCCTGTGGTGCACCATCCTCTGGGGTGGGAGCACAGGGAGTATCCAGTCCTGAATCTCGCAGCAGGGCTGCCTGATCACAGCAGGTCACATTCATAGTTACAGCTCACTGGTACTGAAGCACGATGTAGGTAGTCTGGACCAAGTTTCATGCACTCTGCCTGAGATGAAGCTTTCAGGCACTGGTTCTCAGAGACCCCCCTAAATTCATACTTTAATACTTAACTATGAAAGCCTGCTTTCATGGGTCCTGAGCACTCCATTTAAGTCAATGGGAATTACAGGCTTAAAGATGTGAGGTATTTGTAACAAATTTGAGTGATTAAGCAAGCTGGTACCCAGCTCATCTCCTCCCTTGTTCTCCAGAGCACTTACACTAGGACTATACTACATCTCAACTGACAGCAAAGAAGAATTAGAACTAAAAGCTTTAGATTACCGTTTCATCCTCCACGTGCTGGCTGACAAGATTATTAGAGGCTGAGGATCAGAGTCACTGGCTCAATCTTGAATGCCCAGATAAATTGAATTTCAGCTGGCTGCTCTTAGACCACAGGACATTGTGTGAACATTGACTCAGAATAACCACCGTGCATTATAATCAGGCTAAAGAATGTGCAGACGAGTGCTTTCTCTCACAGGCACCTTTTTAGGTGCAGTGACTTCAGAACATGTAGTGACATGGCACAGCTGGAATTGCAAAGCCAAACCATTTCTATTTTACCTGTTGGTCAAAAAGCGCCCAGAACATGGGGAGTGGGATGTAAAGGAAAAGCACCTTCAACACCATCTTAGTCTGAGTAATCAGTTGTTTCTGTAGTGAAGGAAAATTATAAAAAGGAATTAGTGAAAAACCTCAGACACTTCCACTGCTATTTGCAGCACAGCAGCAGGTGGAGACACAAGACCTCTTGTGCAAAGTTTACACACACCCTGAACTTTGGATGTTGTGGGCACTTCTGCTGATTTCTGTTAAAAAGCACAAGGTTTGCTTATGGGTGTGGGAAGGGCTGCTGGTTAAAGGTGACACTGATAGTGGAAAAGCTTGTGCTTCTTGGCATGCCTGCACTGCAACCGCAGCAGCGGATTTAGCTCTGCACTGCTTTGTTTTCCTTGTAGCAGCACTGTCTAGGAGGCATTCGAATGACGAATAACTGTGGATTGCATTTCACACATGAAAAATACACAGGCAAAATTAAAGGGACGGGGCTAGGGTTTGCGCTGCCACTGACAGCAGGGCAGGGCAGATATGAGAGCAGGGAGCACAGAACATGGTTGGGGGACTATGGGACAAGGCCATCAACTTCCACATGATTAAGAGACCCAAAACTATTTACCTAGCACCTGAGGCAATGGATCAGAGCAGACAGCACAGCAGCTGAGGGTCAGGGGATGTCGAGGCACAGGAGTGCTCATACAGTACTTACGTTGTACTTCTCGCTTGCCCAGTCTAGCCAGTGCTCTCTCTTGGGGTACTCTTTGCTGCGATGCCGAAACCTGTTTTTGATAGCAAACTGGGGAGAGATCATTAGAATTTTGCTTAATGAGGTTTCAAACATTTGTAAGACTACAAGCTGTTTCATAGTTAAAGAAAACACTTCTGCTTCTAGTCTTCAGAGGGTGCTAAAGGTGACCTCTGTTACCTGCTCTAAGTATCTACAGGAATATTGCATTTAAAGCTTTCTACTGCCTATCCAGTGAAGTATGCACCTGGGACTAGGTAAACCAAAGAGCTCAGAGCTACTCTAAGCAGCTACAAATGTGGGTTGCTGCTGGGAACTTGGAGGGCTGCCTACTTAAGACTAACACATATAGCAATCAAGAGAGAATGTCATGCACAGTTCTTCAAAACTGAATGGCTATAAGAGCCCATTTTGCTGTAAGAAACTCCATCTTGCAGAAATTCCTTGATACTGAATATACACAAGTATAGTCCTGAAGGAATCCACAAACTTTCTGCATGTGACATGCACAGCTGAGCTGGGCTGGGCCCTAGGGGCAGCACTAAGTGATAGCCAAAGTCACATACAGAGACTTGTTTTTGGCAGTGCTTACGAGACAAGCAATGGGCTGGAATATGACAAGCTAGCAGATCCACATAGAGAATGAGGAAGACCATAAATGAGTCCCTTGGATCTCAAAGTTGAGACACTTCCAAGTTTGGGATGCGCAGTGCTAGTCATGCAGATTTAGCTCCTTTCCTTGCAGGCTTGCATTGATACACAATCCACCGACCTCCTTAATACATTGGGGATCTATACACCTCTGCACTGTAACCAATGTGTTCTTTTAATAAGCAATACATTTTTGCTGGTAAGATATACAAGAACCTCTGTTCTTGACTCAGGTCAATGCACGCTCGTCTGTCTTCCTACAGTGCTGTACAAGAGTACATGAACGAGCAAAGGGATGATTCCCAGAAGTTGGGATAAGCTTTTACACACTGTTAACATCTTATGTTGTTTTCTGTGCATGTAAATTCAGATATAAACAGAGACAGATAAATAAAAACAGTCTAAATCTGGAGGTGTCAGTAAGAAGTCTTCTGGAAGGAATAATTGAAAGCTTCATAAGTTTTCCTCATATGGCAGATTTCTGCTCTGGGCAAGTGTACTGAGCAGTTTTGGAAATTCCTGTCAGGCTTTCTGGGAATACAAGCACTACTTACTCCAATGCATTTGCAAACTTGAATCATTATATTGCCTTGAGGTTGAACTTTTTTGTACATTCCGCTTCCAATCATGAACACAACTACAATAAGCAAACAGAAAGCAATTTGTGATTAACTGAAAACAGTGGCAAAAAATTTGGTATGAAAACCATAACAATTAAGGAGTTGCATCTGGCTAGGAGTAAACCTTCTAAGGAGCAATGAGTGTGACTATTGCCATGTTATTACATGGTAAAAGAAATCAAATTAAATCAGCAGATTACTACTATTTAAGACACAGGACTAAACCTTGAAACTCTCAGGGTAAGTGGCCATCCCCAGTGGGACACAAGTTACAGTCAAAACAAGGACTGCTCTGGACCCTCTCTTTGGCCTTGCTGCACTTGATTAAAAACAATGCTTCCTTTTCAAGAGCCCAGGACACTGCACCTCACATCACGCAGGGACACGTGAGGCTTCACCTGAACTACTGGACACGCCAACCCTTCCTCAGCTCCCACACAGACACGTTCCCTGGCCTCACCCTCCCACGTGTCAGGCAAGGCATGAGCAAATACCTGCAGCCGCCATCGCCCTGGGCTGGGTGCACTGATAACACAAGGTCACTGGTGGCCCACCCTGGGTGGGCTCCTGCTCAGCTCCAGGAGGGACCAGGACCACAAGAGATACCACGGCATACACCAGCCATTCCATTAGAAAAAAAACCAAAAGCTGCTTGTACGGGCACCAGTTTTCTGGTCTTCGTATGGCAGCTGAAAGGCTCAGGGAGTAATCTGCAGTGCAGCTAGTAAAAATGCAGTAGTTTGATAATACCTGTACAGTATTTCACAAGTGCAAGGACAATTACCATACATAGTTCACTATCCTGGACTATGAATAGTTTCTGAACACATTTTCCTCTGAGTTCTCATCCTACATTCAAAAAATCTTTTATTTTATACAACCCAGTAGACCAAGCAATATAGACAGTATATTACACAACAATTTCAGCTTATTTGTGCCTCCCCCCACCTCCAATCTCTCCTGTAAGAGTGAGAGCACTATAGATCAATTCACCTTCCCACAAAAAAAGTTTCACAAGTCAAAAAAATGCAGAAACAAATATTTCTACAGATTGAATACATGGAGATTTCAGCCACTTTCTAATCATACAGAAATCATTATCATCTAATCACATCTATAACTGAAGCAGCAAGATGGAAACAGTTCAACTTACTCAATGAAACCGCCATGAGGGCAGCAGGAACTCCAAATGCTAGTGGGTAGCACTGCTGTTTGCTGTGAATGCCACATTCTTGAGCTGAAGTACAACGGGTACAAGTTAGGTTCGAGTCCCAGGGACTGCCAATGTTGTAACATAGGGTTTCTATTCTTTGCATTCATTGTTGACTCAAGAAAAAAACCTCTGCTGACATTGGCAGGGTGGAAGATCAGTATCCAATTTGCCTTACATTACTGAGAAGGGGAATTTTGCATCACAAAAAAAAGTCTTAAACCAGTAGAGGTTAGAAGGGACCTCTGGTCCAACTCCCTGCTCAGGCAGGGCCACCCAGAGCAGGTTGCCCAGGACCACGTCCAGGTGGCTTTTGAAGATCTCCAAGGATGGAGACTCCACAACCTCTCTGGGCAACCTGTGCCAGCGCTCCGTCACCTGCACAGTACAGAAGTGCTTCCTGGTGTTCAGAGGGAGCCTCCTGTGTTCCAGTTTTTGCCCACTGCCTCTTGTCCTGGCACTGGGCACCACTGAAAAGAGCCTGGCTCCATCTTTTTGTAACCTCCCCTCAGGTATTGATAGACATTGATGAGATCCCCCTGAGTCTCCTCTTCTCCAGGCTGAGCAGTCCCAGCTCTCCCAGCCTTTCCTCATAAGAGATTTACATTTAGTTTTATACCAAGGAAAGAGGACTCCTGCTTGAATGGTCAAATGCACATTCTTGGTGGGAAAGGAACTAGATTATAAAGGTTTTGAGACAAGTTCATAAATGAAAATAAGTAACATAAGTATAACTTGTGAAAAATACTCAACAGCCCCCCCAACACCAGTAGTCAGTGATTTGATAAGCTTCATGCACACATCCTGAAATGATGCTCCAAGTGTGGATGTGGCAACTAATAGGGAAAAGTAATGAAAGACTAAAATTAATTTTTACCATACTTCTACTGAAGGAAAACTGAATAGTTTCATTAGGAAAAAAATGGCTTGCAGCTAATTAATGTATTGATTTATTATCTTTTTAGTTAAGTGACCATTACTTTCTGTAACGACTCCTCAGCTGAATTTGTCCAGTTTTTCCAAGGTAGTTTTCATATCTCCGTTTACATACCTCCTTCCATTTTGGGAAAGAACAGAATTTGCATTAGGCAAACACCTAAAATGCTTCCACACAGTGTTACAGTCAGCTGCTGTGTCCTAGGGCCAGAATTTCAGCCCAGTGCTTTAGGATTATTCCAGAGCTTGCATTCTATTTTCCACTTTTGAGAAAAACAGCCTTCCTCGAACTCAAGCCAAGCACATCCCTACACCATCTGTATAAGCTTGCAATGAAAATCCATATGCACATGGATCCGTGATTCAATCCGCTTTTTGTTTAGGATCACGCTGTTTATTACAAGCAGAAGCATATAAAAACATGAGTTACTTTATCACATGGATCTGTGCTTGCATGTGCATAAATGCTTCTGTACTTTGTATGGACACTTTAGAATGGTCTTCACTTTCAGAGCAGAGCACTCTCACCTTCCCTTGCCACTAAACAATACAACAATACAACTCTGAGTGATGGTTTTAAAGGCACTGGAGGAGGTGCAGTATTTGTACCTCTACGGAATTAAAACATGCTTTAGGCATAAATATTGTGATGGCTTCAGCATCTCCTTAGGATCAGAAGTACTAGATCTGAAGGCAATTCAGAGCTGAAGCTTTTTTTTGGTAGTACCTCATCCATGAGAAGTTGGATAACATACAAGAAAACCAAAGACTGATTTGCCTGTTCATTTAAGCCTAAATGACTGCAATGCAACACTCATCCTTCATTGCTATTTAACTATTTCATGAATAAATGTGTGGACTTACCTCTGAGAATGGGGGTGATTATAGTAGATAAGAGACTTCCAGCATTAATGGCCAAATAAAAAATAGAGAAGAATCTACTTCTTTGTTTTTCCTATAGTAAAAATAAAAATGGTTTTAGAAAGGGTTAGCCAGAGCCATGTTGATCAGCATAGATTGAACCATCAGCAACTCTGCTTGCACAGTTCAAGACAAATAGTTATCTACCTTCTTCAGCTACTCAGGAAGCACTACAATAAGGCACTTGTCTAAATATGTACATCATTAGATTATTATATTCTTACTAATGCTTGACTACTATGTGTGACTAAAAATCTGAAAGATATTCTTACCTGATGATCTTCAAACTGATCACCACCAAACGCTGCCACACAAGGTTTGATCCCACCGGTACCAAGTGCAATGAGAATCAAGCCAATCATAGACAGGGCACTGGGACAAAGGAGGAAAAAAAAGAAATAAGAAATCATTCTGCTATCTTAGTTAAAGCACATATAAAAGGCTGACTGCAAGACAGTTGAAATGCAAGTAGCGTACGTTTAAGGCTTAAGCTGTCCCCCCCCAACAGCTGGAGAACACACGTGTACAAGGCAACTCACATGTGCAGCGCAATACTATCAGGAGTGCCATCTCGGTTGTGATCTGTCAGGTCATTTATGGAGCTTACAGACATGACTACCTGCCCAATTGTATAGACAATGGACAGGTAGACAATGGTCCTGTTATAAAGAGAGAAGATAAACTTTTATATACATTGACAATTACGTGCATATACATACACAGTTAATGCAGACTTTCACTTATTCCAAAGATGTTTAACAAAGAAGCATAATTAACAGATATGACAAGTTATAGACTCAGCTTACCACAACATACCATAAAAAAATCTCTCCACATACCTCTGCCACAATATTTCTACTATGTTTATTTTGTAGAACAGAATTATTTTATATAGCCCGGTTTAACTAGGCAAGGCAAGATGACAAGTAGATTTTCTAAACATCACTAGGTCATGGGAGATATTTAAATCTTCAGTGGTTGCCATTTAATAACCAACTCAAGAATGCCATTATCATATTTGATATATAGTGAAGTACAAATGGACTACGCTACTGAAGTATGCAGTTTACACTGATTTTAATATTGCTTAAACATTCTGTTTTTATTTTTTTCTCCTTGCAGCTTAAATATATTTTAAAGAAACTCCTCCAGAGATACTGTTGTGAATGACAGCATCTATTACCCCCCCACACTCCGTTGCAAGTGCACCAACATCTTTAGACACTCACAGACCAGAGTGAGACAGGCACTGAACAGTACTGAGGGCAGACTTTCAACCTGACTTTCACCTGTCAGGAGGCATCTAGGAAGGCAAACACTACAGAATCACCATGTCTCCCATGCCTTTAATGTCCATTCCTCTTTCTTGTATGAAAGAACATGCTCCATTTGAGCTCTGTTGGAAGTACTTGACTATAGTTCAGCCCATGTTCAACTGCGTTTGTGGCTGGGACTCCATTCAATAGGCACAAACCCAGGTCTGCTTGGAAGAAAAGCAGGAGAAACAGGATGCAGTGATACTAGGTTATATCAAATTAGTTTGCAGAAGGAGCGGTCTCAAATGCAGAGCAGCCCACAAGAAGTGTGAGGCTCAGGGACCTAGGACAACCCAGATCTGTTTGACGAAGGCAGGAGACTCTTGCAGCAAGCTTGGAGCACCCTGACACAAATGCAGCAGAGGAAGCATCATTCACTCCATTGACCAAATTCTTCTCACTTTAAAACAAGATTTATCTAACTTTGATAAATGTTCTTCCCTTTAGCAAGGTACAAATGTATACAAAGTGGAGCAACAGTGAAGCTAAGTGTGCTAGTTAGTGGTACTTACTACAAAAAAACTGAACTTTTTTAAAAATAGCATTTCCTTACTGTTTCTGTAGTTGCTTGACTTAGCAACCTGGGAGAAAGTTTCTGACAGAACAGGAACCTGAGCTGACCAGGGAGAAACCTTTTGTTTATCTGTGAGGCATGCTGTGAAGAGAGCACTTCCATAATTGGCACTGCATATATGTTACCCAATTACCAAAAAAAGTCATTTTTATAGTTTCCATACTGTTTTCCCTCAAGAACTTCACATCTAGCACCACCTGGAGCAGATCTCAGCATGCTCCTCAGCACACGCTGCACAACTACACAGACTGTGTAAGGTTTGAGTCTCTCCTGTGAGTGTTTAACAATGTTTGGGTAACCTCCTCTGCCTCATCATCATAGATATTTAATGAAGCATCATTTCAGCCTTCCTCATGTCACCCTACCATGTTTTAAGGCATCTATATATTAAAACCAGCAAGTAATTAGATTATTTTCCAAATGCATGTTTCTTGTCAAGCTGAAGTCCCAATTTTAAGCTCTGAGCAGTCCTACCAAGCTCCTGCTAAGGGTCCGGCAGCTGTGGCACTGGTACGCATGGTTACCAGAGGGGAAAGGATGCAAGGTCTGCAAAGCTTCCTCTTGATAAAACCAGACAAAATAGAGTTGTTTTTTTTTTTTAAAAAAGCATGCCATCTAAGCTAGTGAATACACATATATTCATGCTACAGCCTGCAAGGTATCAAGCTGTTTGCAATGAGCTTACAGTGACCAGGGCAGCTACAAAGAGCACACCTGGCAGTGACTGCAGACCTGGTCTCCCAGAAGCCATCAGCCCAGCAGAAGACCATGCAACCTGCAGCCAGCTGACTCCAGGGCCAGCCTCATCTCTAATCTCTGGGAGACCTTTGACAAGTCAGCTAGCATTCCTGACTCATAGCCCTCAATAAAAATCTTTATTGGGCCTTTTCTGGCAAAGTAAACACTATTAGCATCATGGTAAAGGAGAGCAAGATCAGGCTGTTAGAAGTAATTTGGCTACACTTCGAAGCACGTCATTCAGCACTACCTCCCTGAGCAACCGCATGCATGCAAAAAAAGTTAATCATTTTAAAAGCCTGCAAATTAGTAAAACCTCTCACTAAGCTGTCAAGTCAATACTGAAATTACAAAATACTTCAAAATATATTCTGAAGTATTCTCACTTAATACCAGATAACATAGTATTTCACCATTTCATTGTCTACCTGCAGTCGCTAAGGATGCAACCCAGTGCAATTATGCCTCCAGTATCTATCTTATCTTATCTATCTTAGCTTGGTGAAAATCTCTCCTTACCTTAGCTTATGTCTTTTCTCTCTCATCTGGACAAACATGCAGCATGCTTGGAAAGCAGACTAATACCCTTAACTGATCAGCAGAACTGCAATGTTTGTTAACCCTTAGTGCAGTTTCAGCTCTGAGCTAAAAATCGATTAAAACCTCTTCAGGGAAAAACAAAATCCTGGAGGTTTTGTTTTTTTGAGCAGGAGTAAGCACTCACTTATACTTTCCCAGCCAGGAGTCTGCAATGAGTGCTCCCAGGATTGGTGTCAAGTAGCACAGAGCAACGAACGTGTGGTAGATGGCTGTAGAAAAGTTGTCATCCCAACGCAGGAAGTATTTGAAATACAAAACGAGCACAGCTGTAGGAAGAATAAAATATCAGGTTACAAACCAAAATCAGGGCTTGGGTTAACAGTAGACACAGGGAGACACAGGACATGGGACGTACCTCGCATGCCATAGTAGGAGAACCGCTCACAGAACTCATTGATGACGATGAAGAAGATGCTGAAGGGGTAGCCAAAGCAGCCTGCCTGGAGACAAGAGACAGACAGCGTGAGCTCAGAGCCTCGCAACACAAACTATCATGGTGTGCTGTGACCCACTGCTTGAGCAAGCTCTGTACAGCCTCTGCAGGAGCAGCTGGATACTCAGGGGTTAGGAGGCTGCATGGGCTGCTGTGGCCTACCTGAATCAAGAACCAATTCCCACTTTCCCCTCCTGGTCCCCAGAGCTCTATAGACTTCTCATCTGCCCTGTGCACAATGTCCTTAGCAAGGCTATATTGGACCTCCAAGCACTGTGCTTTGCACATCTGAAATACTAGGCATCCAACACTTGCAGTAATTTTGACTGGTAACCAAACACAGGCAAAAAGCCAATGTTTTTGGAAAAGAAACCCAACACCCCAATCCCTGTCTGCAAAAGGAAATTAGAAGCCTGACACTGCTGTTAAATATCTCCAATTCAGACAAATATTTAAACATTTCCTTCAAGCAAGTCTCAGGAAAGCTCCCTACCCTTACAAGTTCTCTGCTAGATGAAGAATCCTCCATCTCATGCCAATAAAACCGACTTTACTCCTAATTTAAAACTGCATGGCATTAACTGCCAGATTTCCTGATCCTTCACCTGCTGCAATAGGCACCTGCATGATCACTGTAACACAACTTGACACAGTTTTTGCCATTGTGATAGAGTGGAAAAACCACCCATCAGTTGCAAATTTAGCATAATCGGTAGGATTGGAAATTTAATTTCTGAACACCTACTTTTCTTATTGGATGAACATATGATAACATTTCTGTAAAAATTACTAAAAATACAAGTTGACATAATGCTCCATAGCTTACTTTTTAAGGGTTTAATTCTGCATGTTGCAAAAAAAATAAAAATCAGATTTTTAATAAACTTCAGAACTTTGTACTCAAAGCTATGCCAATCCACATCTACTTCAGTGCCTCACCTAAACTGTAAAGATCAGCAAGCTCTAATTTTTTAAAAATATGCACAAAAATATTTTCTGCACAAGGAAATTAAAGCCATGTTTATCTGTGAGTTGAGTTCTAAGAAACTATTTAGATATTATCAGAGTGGAAACTACTTCAGCTAGGAGCAATACAGTCTTACAAGAACTTGAGTGACCAGAAGCCATCTAAACATTGCGTCAAAGAGCCAAGTAAAGCAGATCTTTGAATGTTTGTCACTTTAGTGCATTAGAATAAATAAACGTGTATATCAGCTGTCCAAAAATGAAAGAAAAAGCAATGCATATTTTAAGGATCAGTGATGACTGTTTGGGGGATTTAAAACATTTCAGAAGTGAAACACGAAACTTAAGAGGCATGGAAAAGAAAAAGTATGGCATTGTTTGCCTTCATGTTGCAAGAGTTTAGGAATCAGACTAGTCCCTATTTCAGGTGAAACAAAGAAAAGTCTGCATATTGAAAGGAAAGAAACCCGATATGGGCAAATCCTGCCTGGCAAGGGGAAAATCAGAGAGCTCGCATCACCAGAGACTCTGGACAGAGCCTTAACGAACAGCACAACACAAAACAAAACTTGTGTGTTGCAATAAACTTTTTGTTATTACCACAAGAGAAATTGAAATGATAGCGGTGAGAGTGTTGCTGACTTAGCCTGACTCAGCCACGACGATGACCAAGCAGCCTGAAGAGCACTCACCTTGGTTATTGCTGCAAGTACACAGTGTACACGCATATACACATGTTTATCAAACCCATGGTTTAATAAACAAGCTTCACCAAAGGAATCCGACTTCAGCCAAGGTGAGCACTGGGTGGGACTCATCTAGCTTTAGAGCAACAGAAATTAGAGGCCTACACAGAGACTTGTTGCTCTTGATTTCTCATGTCCTCCATAGGCTGAAAGAGGTGTCTCTAGAGGAAGACCATCCACATGTATTCCAAAATTAGATAGGAGTCACTTCAAAGTGCCAATTTCTCTCAGCTGAATGTACAAGCAGCTCCAGATGACTAGCCCCAGCTTGGACACAGCTTTTAGCAGACGGGAGGTCATACAGAAGAACGTCCTCCAGCCCTGCCCGTGCACCATGGCTAAGCCACGCAACCACCCATGCAAGCCACACTGCAAGTCAGGGAGAGGAAGAAGTCCAGTTTGGGAGCATGGGGGGGGGGAACCACATCTGGAAAAGGTCAGGAGTGGGGTGTGAGCACTGCTCCTGAGGCAGCCGATGAGGAACCATCATGAAGGTTTCTCAGCACCTACGAGATATGCCCAAAAAGTTTTATTTCAGCAGTTACTGGGTCAGGCCATACCACAGCAGCCCATACGGCATGGCCAGTTTCTGCCTGTGTAACTGGGCGCATCCCAGCTGGAGAAGAGAGGCTGTCCCCATCCAAAGCAGGAGAAGGCCTTCCCCATGCCTGGGCTGCCTAGAGCGGCAAAAGGGGTGGGGCAGTTCCAGCCCAGGGGACAGTGGGGCCCATCCCCACCAGAAATCCACCCACTAAATTCACACATCTCACTAAAACCTTTTTTCTCAGAGAATACAGAATAGCGGGAAGGGACCCTCAAGGATCATCAAGTCCATCGTCCCCTGTGGTGTTCTCACAGACCTCCCTGGTGTCACACTGTCACGGTGCAAAGCAGCTCACTGTGTAAGAGGCGTTAGGCGCTACAAGTCGTGAGGTGACAAGTTTCCATGCAGGCTGGGTTTCTGTTTAAGCCACAAACGCTTACAGGTCCTCCAGAGATGCCAGGAGTTCATGCATACCACTGGTGTTTACTGGCTGCCCCTGAGCTTGTAGATGTTTGCATGGCATACTCAGGGCTGAGCATGAACAGGGACATGCAAAAGAAAGCTACAGGGTCTTTCACAAGGTAACAGGGTTTTTTTCCTGTTTTTCCAAGATGATACTAACATGAAGGGAACACACAGTTACACCTTGATAACATGCTCTCGTTTCACACTACACTGTCCTCTTAAGCCTCCATTGTGTCATATGTGTGCATGCAAACACATCTACTGACACTTGTTGTTGTGATCCCCACTGGCCAGAAAGCACTAGTTCCACCACAGAAGAGGCAACAACCCAGAGGCTGCGTTTTATAACACTCTCCGTGACCTGTGCCTGTGATCCCCAGGGCAGAGGAAGGCCTGGCACCACCCAGCTGCACACCCTTGGCTTCAGCTGCTGAGGAAGCTGTGGGAAAGCTGCAGGGAAAGTCTGCAGAGTAAAGCTTTGCAAGATAAGAAAAGCAAGGCTGCAGACAGATATCGGACTGCTGAGACAGGTAGCATTAACAGTTCAAAGATTCACAAGGAAGAATGCTAACCCCAGGAGGTAAACAAGTCCTAAGGGAGAGTCAGCAGATGCTGACAGCTCAGCAACACGAGGGATGAGCTCCAGGGACCCTTCTCCTCCCAGCTGTCTGTCCAGTCAAAGGTTCTTCAGACATCTTACCAGGACGGTGAGCATACTAATGTTCAGCTGGGATGCAGGGAGCTGCCAGCCTATCTTGTGTTTGTGTTGGCCAGTAACTCGTTACTTTATATGTAAAGTATGTTTCTTATGTTTACAGGATTTTTTTTTTTTGCACACAGCTAAAGTTACCCGAAGTAATCCAAAGAGTCAGTACAGCAACCTGCTATAGTATAAGAGAAAGAATACTTACCACTGATGTGCCTGTACTCTTACTTTTTGCAGCTGTGGGGGGAAAAAAACACAAGTTAATGGAAACAGAGTAAGATTTCTCTAAAGCCAAAGGAAAACGTGGGGAAACCTCGGCTTAAAACAAATCATGAAATGCAAACGTGGTATTGTTCAGTAACCACACAACATTCAAGAAGAGTAAATTTTCAGTCTGAGGGAGAACTCTTATGGTGCAAAAAGGTTATTAGAAAAAACTTTCATTGCGTTTTTCAGGCTAAGTGTAGACTCACATACACAGCCAGGGGAAAAAAAAAAATCAAAATGGTCTGATGAGGCAAAGCACCACATTCACTGTGGTGAGCAGTACGACAACGCTCACCACACGTGGCTCAGAAGATGCAGTTCGCTTTCAGATTTCCGTTCTCTCTGGGATGTTACCTTCAAGGTAAGTCACAGGTAAGGAATAGAGTCAAGATGCCCTGCAAAGGTGGACGCCAGACCCTGTCCATCGCTCACACTCAAGAAGGGCTGAATGCACGGCCCAATTGCATGATCCACATTAGCATGCATTTACATGATCTGGAGGCTGACCTAGGAAGTCCTGGAAGCACAGGAGGAGCCCTGCTGAGATCAGTGGGAGCAGACAGCTCCTTGCAGCCCTGAAATCACTTCCAGCCGCTCACGGCAGGTTGGCTGCTGCCGCAAGCCCTGCAAGCGTTGTCCTTCAGGACACGCTTGGCTGAGCTCGCACCGCTCCAGATAAACTCTGCGTGCCCGGAGTGGATGTCAGCATTTCCTATAACGCCACATGAACAAGTTCACTATCGTTAAGATAAGACCAAGTACAAGATGAGAACTTTGAAATCCCTGCCTGCAAATGAAGTGTGCCCATAATAGATCCCTATAAGAAAAATATGCTTACTAACATTTAGTCCATAGTTCAGAACAGACGAGAATAGCTGACAGCAACACTATGCTGTTTGGCATGAAATTTACAGTTCCTTTCAAAAATTGTTGAAACTAATTGGTTCTTTCCTTTACTGAAGTGGACAGCTGTCTTTACTGTAAAGACAAAACATATCATGAAGGTAATTCAAGAATATATCTTCCTATAAGTCAAGTAACATCCAGGAAGTGCTAACACCAGCTTTGAGGCACGTGCAAATACCCAGATCATTAAAGTTATTGGTGATGTGCCCTATACACGTCACGTGAGCAGATATATGGGAGGATATCTAAGCATTAGCAATAGATGTTATCTTCATAACTCCTTGATTGTTTCTGCTTTTTGTCATTTCCTGAACATATACACACACACCATACTGCAAATCTTCCGTAACACACAGGGAGCATCAGGCTGAGCAGACCACTCCCATCTTCTAGCTAAGCCTTGGGGAAAATAAAATAATAACAATGGAAATTGTAGTTGTTTGGTTTTTCTTGCTAGAGGGTAAAATTATTACCTCTGCAAGAAACCTTGCTGAGGCATTTTCCAGAGATCGCTGACTGACTTCGGTGTTTGAGACACTTATTTGTCAACCCTTTTGACTTTATACCTCTATTCTCCTCTTACAGAAACAGTCAACATTGACATGCCATCATATATTATGTGCATATACACACACACCATTATATATATAGAATATATATATCATATAATATAATATTATGTAAGATAGCCAACATTTCCACTCACAAACCTAAGCTGTCTGAGCAGCTCCAGCATCAAGCAGCTTCAGGGTTAGACTTCCAAAAGCACAGCACACCCAGCATTTTGCAGCAACTTCAGTGAAAAAATGGGTTTTGCCAGCAGCATGTCAGCACACTCACTTTTGGGCAGCCCTCAATACCTCCCATTCTCTTCCCACAAAGCATGAACTGCAGAACCGTCCGTTTTCACCACAAAAATACTGAAGAGCTTTGCATTTTTCAAACTAAAACTCTAAGCAGCTACGTGCTCTGTATTCCCTTGAGATACTAAAGTATTTTTAACCAGAGCAAAGGCAGTCAGCTCTCTGCCGGAGCACTACGCCTGTCTGGACAGATGGGTCACCCTCCTTCGCACACGGGCGGCCGAGGCGGTGAGCGGGCTCACGGCCCCC
This sequence comes from Chauna torquata, assembly GCA_013399475.1. Lineage (NCBI taxonomy): Eukaryota > Metazoa > Chordata > Aves > Anseriformes > Anhimidae > Chauna > Chauna torquata. The sequence goes on along the minus strand of VXAL01009375.1, from coordinate 74,793 downwards.
AGCCCTCCCCTGGGGGCTCCCTGCAGATGCGGGGCTGCCACTCGTGGTCCACGCAACCATCACAGCCACTTTACCTGGTTAAAAGGCTCCATGCCTGTGGCCAGGCCAAGCCTGCGCACAGCCCCACGCTCACGAGGGACACTCCTGCTGCCGAGCGAGCCCGCTCTCCCTACGCCCGGCACAGCCAAGCCTCTTGCCTGCTCTCCCTGGAGCAGCCTCACGTTAACCACCCAGGGATGCTGCTGCCCTCAGGACAAGCGGCTCCGGGGGACCCCGCTGCAGACCCCCCTCTTCCAGAGGGAGGCCAGCCCGGCAAGCGCGAAAGCAAGCCTGTGGGGCACCGAGCCTGAGGCTACGTGAGCGGGCAGGGCCGCACCGGCTGTCCTCCCGCCGCCCGCGCCAGCAGGACCCCGGTGCCCCCCGGGGCAGCAGCACAGCCGAGCCCGGGCCGCTCCGCGCGGTCGCCCCC
>VXAL01009375.1:57381-74247 GCA_013399475.1 Chauna torquata | reverse complement strand
GGCACCGGGGGCGGCCGGCATTTAAGGGCGGCTCGGCGGGGCCCCCGCCCCGGCCGCGCCTGCGGCCTCGCAGGTGGCGGGGAGGGCCGGGGGCGGCCCCGCGCTTTTCCCGCTGACCGAGTGCTGCGGGCTGCGCAGGCGGCAGCTTGTGCCTCACCCCCAGCTTTCCAGGCAGGGGGACGAGTTTCTCCCGGCTGCTGCCAAACGCGAGAGACGGCGGGGCAGCANNNNATCTCCAGCCGCAGGGGAAGCCCTGCGAGAGCTGCTCAGGGCCGCCCGGCGCGGCGGGCTGCACCGTGGCGGGAACTGCCCGGCCCCGTGCGCGAAGTAAACGCGAAGCGAGAAGCTCAGGGCGAGAAGGGGCAGCCGGGGGGCGGCCGACGTGAAGAGCGGACTGGGGGAGCCGCAGGGCGCTGGGAAACAGAAAAACATTGCTCGGCAGTGCCAGGAGAGAAGTTTCTGCAGGAAGCATAAAATCCTTCTTTGATGCTTGCTGGTGTTACGCGACGCCGGGCTGCGGTTTGTGCAATCGGTCTGATGGCCTCTCCTACTGCACACACTTAATGATTACCTGGTTGCTGAACAGGTTAATTTCTTCTCGGGTGCAAATCCAACAGGTATTGCAATGTATTGCAACGTGGGGTATCCGCAGTCCGCACTTCAGGCGCTAAGGAAGGCTGCTCTGACCTGTGATGGAGAGCTACAGCCGAACCCGGATTTCTTAAGCTGCGTTTACAGGAGGGTGATCTGCCCAAAGGAGCTCTACTCTGTTATCAGTTCCTCCTACTCTTGACTCTTAGAATTTATGAATAAATTCTTCAGGTGAAGAATGAGCGCACGGACACGGGCAGATTTGTAGCACGTGCTCCTATAAGAAACTCAGGTCTTGCTGTAGAAGTCCTCACGACAGGGAGCGGTTCCACGGCCGCATCTGACCACATGCTGGTCAGAGCCCGCGACCGCCCCGCCATGCGCGCCCACGCAGCGCAGCGGGCAGCGCATCACTCTGCTGCGGCCAGTCAGCGAAACACGCAGTCCGAAGTGCAGAGGGTGATGCCGGCATCGCTGACAGCTCATTCCCGTGCAGAAATAATTGAAGCACCGCTACCATTTTTAGGCTGTTAAAATATGAAGCTGAAGAAGTGATTTCTTCCCTGAACATTAGGTTTGGCTGTTTGGCCTCTTCCTCTTGTATACACGCTGGTGGTGAACAGGAATTTTGGTTTGTTACCGAGCATATCCTAGATGCCCACATGCATTTTCTGGAAACAAACAAACAGTAGGCCGACAGTGTTTCTACCTAGCAAGAGACGTTATGAATGTGAAGTGGAGATTAAGAGAGACCATGTGTTTTCCTAGCAATTCGAAATAAATGGGCTATGTGGGTCACATTGGTTTCCACTCCCGTTATCTCTCAGTATTCAAGGTCTCTCTTAAACCAAACATGGAAAAAAAGCATCACACAAATGTCCTAAAAATAAGAGCAAGTGATTCACCCTGATGAGTACCTTTACTTTAATTCACCCTGCAGAGACAAAGGTCCACACAATTGCTTCACAGGTGCTTCTGGAGTGGATTGGACCCCGTTTGCATTCAGTAAGCTGATGCAATGAGGGTGACCTTCTGTGGAGCGATTTTGTTGCCATCCCAGTGAGAGGAGCAGAAGCTGCGCTCAGAGGATTTGAGTTTCCTACTTAGGCTCGCTTCACAGGAGAGCCGAGAGGACAGCAGGACTGTTAAAAGCAAATGCCCAACAAACACAGATGAAGGTGCAGCTAGACTTTCTTCTACAAAGCTCTGATCTTCGAGGAGGCACAGTGCACTTTCAGGGTATAGCAGAAAACTCGGGCAACATCACTTCAAGACAGTTAAGTACGAGCCACAGCTGGTGACTAGAAAGTACGGTATGTGACTTCTGTAAACCATGCAGGTTAAAACTACAAATTACTCTGAGAATGTATCCTAGCACAAACCGCTTGGCTATAGGGGTGGACATTTTAATTGATGGGTCTCTTACTCTGTCATTAACTAAATGCCACAAAATAGAGCTCAATTAAAGGTTTTGGGGAAGTTGGCATGATTGTCTTCTTGTGTCCCATCAATAGGAAGAATGCGACCATGTCAGAGAAGTTGGTGAGGTGACCTCCATAAAATGGAACAGTTGGTAACAACTATTGATTATTTAAGGACTGACAACCTGAACTGAGATTGAAGAAGAAGAAGATATTAATATTTGCTTAGAGAATGTGCATTTTAAAAATCTTGTCAGATACTTTTGACTCTATTTTAAATTGGAAAAATAATAATAAGCATAAAGAAATTGCAAGCATGTGCTGCTCATCATGGGGTAGCTACTACTGTACAGAAAACTGAAAACTGATTCAGGTAGTGCATTAATTTCAGTGTGAACAGAGACAGGTGGATTTCCTTCTAAATCCATAGTTTATTTGGCTTTCACAACGGCAGTAGCCAGACACTAGCCACTTGCCAGTAACTGCTCCTCCCAAGAGCAGTTTATCCCCACCTTCCAGATAGGGAATCTGAGGAAAAAAGTGATTAGTAACCAGCTGGTGCATGCCAAGGCCTTTCACAGAGGACCTGCCCTTTCTGACGTAACTGAAGCATCCTAAAACCATGAACATTCAGATAACAAAGAAAATACCATTAGCTTGCCATGACCTTTCCCATAGCACTGTATCCTGTTTCATTTCTTGAAGATAGGGTGTGCAGGCAGAGCCAACGCTTGGTTGGATGGCATGGAGGAGACCAGGCCTGGAGGGCACCACGATGGGTCCGCGGCAGCTCAGCCGAGCGCAACCACGAGCGGGACCAGCCGGCCCCAGCGGCCAGGTGCCGTGCGTGTCTGTAAACGACACGAGGTGCGGTACTTGAGGTGCCCAGTTAATATAAACTCTGGCCCCAGAGTGTGCGGACCTGCTACTTCAGGGGTTTGTTAAACCAAAGCAGGGGCATGCACGGAAAGAGCAGCTCTGGACCACAGCCCTGCCAGCCCGGCTCAGCAGCACTGGGCAGGTGCTGCTCCTCTCAGGGGGAGGAGGTGAGCTCCTCTTCTGTGGCCCAGAAAGGACTCGGCTTCGCTGGCAGGCCTGTGCACACTAACGTGTGGGCGTGGGGTGGAGAGGGAAGCAGGGAAGCAGGAACAAGAGCCGAGACCTTTATATAAATACAGTAACTAAAGTAAACTTCATTTACCTGGAGCTGCGCCGGACCGATGTCAAAATCCCGTGGCTCATTAGCAGTGTCTCTGGCAACAGACATTTAACACGGCAGATGCAGACCTAATAAATTAATGGTACACAATACATTGTAAAATCACTTCTGCCTAGAAGCATTTTTTTTTATTTTTGCTGAAAACACAACTTGAGGTCGATAACTCATTGTTAAGAGTGTTTTATTTCCAGCTCGTTTACTCATCGATAACATTGTCTTCTCTGCAGAGCCAGCTGTATTCACTTGTACTTCATTGACGAGGAGAGCGGGCAGCCAGCGAACGAAGTCCCACGCGGACCGTGCCTGGGCAACGCGTCCGACGTGAGGCTGGGAGAGCAGGAACACGCGTGGTGACCCCAGCGCAGCTGCTGAGCTCCTGCCAGGCCCTAGGCAATCCACCGCTGAGGCCGGCAGAGCCTGGCGTGCCAGCCAGGGCACTGCCAGCAGGAATGTGGGGTAGGCAAACGGGAGTGCTAGCAGAGGTATTAAGGGCAGCTGGTGAGGGAAGTAGGGCAGAGCAGAGGAGTTCCTGACTGAAAGCCGTGATGTATTCCTTTCTGCGGGAGAGAAACACGCACCTTTGAGATGTGTTAGCGTATTTAAGAAAAAAAGACAAAGGTGTCAGTATCCTGCACCCAGCTAGCATTGAAGCCGTCCACTGTGTGGTGTGAAAATGCAGGTTTGCTGAATGTTGTTCAAAGCATATTGAAACCTCTAAACCATCTCTTCAGTGGTGGTTTGTTTTCGTTGTACTTCCACAATGATATTTTTCTTCCGAAACTTCAGATTCATGCTGTGAGACCTGACATCTTTGAGCGAACATTTTAGCTTGTCATTGCATCGTGACTTCTGAAGCTTTATCTTCAGCATGTTTTTAAGCAAATTGTACATGGCTTTTTTCTTAAGGACAGCTCATTCAAGTCTCAGCGGTGCAATAGCTGCAAGGGCTGGCTGAATTATCCTGTAAACTTATGCAACTAGTCCTACAAAATGAATCATGATGTTGACTGGAAAATGCAAGTACAAGTGTCATCTCTTGACCAATCACTGTTTGGACTCAGGCGCATGTAAAAGACTTGACTTAAACTGACCCAATATTTAGGAACTGGTGTGATTTGTCTTAGCATTTTGGAGACGATCGTTTATGTGATGCACTCATTGCTGAAGATTTTTTTTTTTTTTCCAAATAAATCTTACAAGACTGGATGCTCACATTTTCAAGGGAAAACATCCTGTGGCGTTATACATGATTTTTGGGGTGGGAGAGACAGTGCTGCTATGCAAAACATATGTGACTTAAGATGACATCAACATCCGCGGTGAAAGTAACATATTTTGAGTTCAGGTAATAGGAGAAGAGTATATCATTTTCTAGAGATGCATTTTTCTGGTGTTGAAGTTCTGCAACTGGAGACCTGGAGCTGATACCATCTGGCTGTTGCAGGCCTGCTAGAAGTTTGCACATGGGTTCATCCCTCCTGAAATGGATTTTCACGTTATTTACAGACATGTCCATATTTTCACCATAGGATATAAAGCTAGCTTCTTTCCATCACCTATAGCTCTACTGTGTCTCACTCAGATTTAAATGAAACTTTAGCAGCAGTATCTGACAGAATTTAATACGTAGTTAAATTCCAATGGATTCATTTATCTCACTACTTTCTTGTGAAGTTGCTGTAAACTCACCTCTCATATTTCATTTTAGAAATCTTGGTCAGCTTTGCTGTTTCACAAAGACCCAAGAATCCAGGGCTCCGTTGGATTATTTCCTTCCACTTGCAGCCCACATTTTTTGGAGGTGCTGGTGGAAGGAGAGGTCAAGTGGAAAGGACGGTGGGGTGGAGAGAAGGGCTGGAAGGGGGATTCCTGGTGGGAGTTCCATGCTGAAAGGGATCAGGGTCGGAGGAGAGGGGCAGGAACACCCGTACCTTTCTACCATTCACCTGGATAGGTGGGCGATGAGGCATTTAAAAAGAAGGAAGCTCTTCTTGTTACCTGTAACCTCAGTGAAATTCGTCTGAGACCTCTCAAGTGCTTCCTCAGCTGTGAACACCCACCCCAAAGCCCCTCTGTCACCTTCCCTTGGGAAGCATCTCCTGGCCTCCAAACTCCTTCCACCCATCCTGCTCCTGCTTTCGCGCTCAGGCCATCCCGGCGACCCTGACTCAGTCACGACTGCAAAACCGCCCTTGGTCTGTGGCAGCAAGAACTACTGAGGCAGTGCTGGACAATAAGGCTTCGCTGGTGAAGTGACACCAGCATCACCTGCTCGCTGCGGTATCTCTGAGGGCTTCCTCACCTCCTTTCTTCTCTTTGGTCTTTTCCAGTAGCACCTCTAACCTTCTTAGCTGGCCTCCTCATTTTCTTAAATGCTTGTCCAAATTAGAAAATAATACGTTGCTATTGACCTCTGTGGTTATATTCTTATTTTCTTTGTTCTTTGCGCTCTCTTGAGCAACTGATTTCCAGTAAGCAGCACAACGCAATTCAATTTCTTTGTTCTTTCAGCTTTTAAAATAGGGATGTCCCTTTACCTTCTTATGGTTGGAAAGCCCAGGATTTGCAATTACTTGGATTTATTTGCACTTCCTGCTAATAGCTCAACCCATATTCCCCTTAAGGGAAGGCGTTATTTTGAAGAAAAAATAACCAGCAACAGCGTTTTGCTTCTTGCAAAGGCTTCCGAGTAAAATACTTTCAATATGAAGATAAGGTTAAAATATAACAGTACATAAACAACAAAGTTACATAATATATTTACATACAATATTTCATAAACTGAAACTGCAGCACGTAAATAACCTTGTCCTGCATATCAGCATAACGTGTTGCTGGGTTACTCACTGCCTCCCTCAACATAATGAGTTTTCCAAGAAACAGGAGACATCCTTCTGAGAGGCACTAGAGAGAGAAATAGAAAACAAGAAGAAGCATATTCCCATGGAGAAATTATAACTCAAATTCTGCCACTCCAAATTCACTTACTGTCTAGTGGCAGAAGAAGTTGGACCAAAAAGTAGCAAAAACAGGCCAAAGCGTCCAACTAAACGTAAACACCAAATATAACCGTGGAAGCAGTATATAATGTTTATTGTTGTTATGGATGTCGTGTTTTGAGAATATTGATTATCCAGTGCTAAAAAAGACATTTGAAGATGTAACTGAAGTTTCAGGAGACTTTGGAAGTTATTGAAACATCTGCAGTTAGCTATATGAAAATTGAAATCATTTAAAGATAATATGCTGTCCACCCAAATGTTGTACCTTGCCTCATATATTGGTTGAATACTTAATTTTCACTGCTTTTAATTGTCAAAGTTCACGGAGTTTGTAGTTACTTCTCTACTGCAAATTTTTACAAATGAGAGAGTTACAGAACGAGCTATTGTGAGTCTTGTGATCCCACACACAGGCTACATAAAAATCTTTCAGATTGCTAAACCTATAAAACAGATACACTATATATAAAAGAAATATTTTCTGTAATGGAAACAATCCCTCATGATGCAAAAGCAATTCAAAGCAACATTTCCCACCCCATAATTTTTCAACAATTTATGTGGAAAAGCAAAGAACAAGCTGGGAAAAGGCACGCGAGCAGAATAAATCGTTCTGGCTTTCATTTGTTTGGAAACTGCTGTGGAACAGATTAGCCTGCACTGTGGTGCTTTCTTACATAAACAAGCAGTTATATCTGGTTGTGAGCAAAGCTCTTTAAAACACTCCTGGCTAGTTATTGATAAAAGCTCTAAAAATAGGTAGCCTAAATCGGAAAGGCTAGTTATTATGGAAAGGCTTTAAGACACCTGAGCATTTCAGTAACAGGCTCTACAATCATCTTCCAGCAAAAAAAAGTGTAGCGTAAGCTACACAAATCACTTGAACTGGACTGGCTGAGAATCAGTTTGTGCGTCCGAAGTTAATTCAGGCTTATCCCTCCAAAACTGCAGATGCTTCAGATGAAGCAGGTACTAGTACAGAGCCCACTTTTATCCGACTTAATACTGGAGTTAAACTTACATATTTTAAATTTATAAGTTTAACTTGTATACTGTTATTAGAAAGCAGTCCTTTATTCATACAGATTTCTAGTACATTGTTACCTTGATTTTTACAAATGTAATATTGACCAGGAATGCTTTCTTTGCCCAGTCCTGCTACTGCTACAGTAATACCTGGCTGCTTCTTCTTAAGGTAAAAAATCAAGTCTGTCCAATCAAACAGAAACGTTTAGCTGGGCCCTCTCCCTGAGAAACAGGAATACCAGTTTCATTATGCTGTATATATGGAATAGGCCTGCACTTAGCGACCGCCTTTCTGATAAAATCAGGTGGCCTATTTATTCTTGTTTTCCCAAATTACATCCTCTCTAATACTTCTTGGTGTGTCCCGATGAGAGGCATCCATAGATATGTTCGTCCTCCTATAGAAAGAGGTTAATCTTACTCTCTTTTTGAGAACACTTTCTGAAAGTGGGTCGGAAAACATGGTCAAAGGACAAGGTATCATCCTCTTCCACTTATATACAGTTCCTGGAAACAATTTGCAGTTCCTGTTTGTTTTGCATCCTACTAAAACTACTTCCTTTTCTTTCTGTTACCGGATAACACAAACTCCTAATGAGGCCTCTTGGCCACAGCTGTTCGGTATTTTTTTTAGTGTTCAGACTGAACTTTCCTTTATGGTTCAACATGGAAACAGCTGACGCTGGGTATATAACTGAGACTTGAAAAACTCAAACCAGTAACCGTGGACTAGCTCCTCTGGGGCTCTGCAACGCCTTCTGGAGAAGGTGTCTTGCTGAGTGCAAAGAATTTTCATAGTGCAAACGTTGCTTACTACAGAAAAAATCCAGTATCTTCAGAAAGTTTGTACAGAGACATATGCTGCTCTACCAAAGCTCCTAAATGACAGCCCACCTTGTTACATGGTGTCATTAACGATCAGGAAGACAGACCGCAGGTGCAGGTTCTAGCAAACCCTATCTGCAAGATGATCCTGGTAAGGAAGGACTGAAAAGAGATCTAGGACACCATCGATGTACGTATGCACAGATATGTTCAAAATATTCGTGTCTGGCTCACCTTAAACATGATGAGCCGAACCACATCGTGGCAACAGTGGTCAAGCAGATGTTCTGTCCGATGCTGACCATTTTCTGGGCCTGGATGCTGCCGGCATGCGCTATGAAAGAGGAGCTCAACACAGCAAAGACTTTGGCTAAATGGCTTATTTGCAGGGAAGACAATGATTTTTTGACCAGAAAAAGGCCACCAGACCTGAAGAAAATGGAGATCTGTAAAAGAGGAGTGTGCGGAGTCTGGGCCTTGCAGATGGACTGGTGAGGAGAAGGGCCAGCAAGCAGTCTACGTAAAGGAAGACTTTACCTGAGGGAAGCCATGGCAGAGACGGACAGAACCAAGTATCAAGAAGTATCTCGGAAGGCAACAGCTGAAAACTAATCAGGAGATGAGTAAGGTTGTAAGGTCGAAAGGTTGGAAGGTTAGTCCTAGCAGAAGGGATATACTGCACCTGACTTATCTTTTTTCCTTCTCATGATCGAACACGTATTTTTAACTTCTGCTGTTGTGCAATGCAGAAGTTGTACATTACAAAACTATTGCCACATTCTGCTAACAGGCACTGCTGCATTTTGTATCAGGGTGAAGCTGGAGTCGTATGAACTGTTTATAAAATGACTTGGGATAAAGAGGATAAAGAGGTGCTATTTAACCTGCTATTTAGCTTTAATAGTAGTATCTGGATTTTTTTTTTTTTTCAGCAGTCTGACATATTTTGTAATCAAGAGAGACAGAAGGAATAGAAGTGATAAAATATAGCCAAATTTTTATTTAGTGGCTCAATTCTGTCTAGTTAAGAGGGTCTCAAGTGTCAAGATTTCAGTAAGGGAGAAGCTAGGCCTGAGGCAAGGTTAGGAAGCTGGACGACGCTGTGACTAAAACCAAGTTTTTCCCTTCTTCTATCACCCACAAATATTTTAAATAAAATACGTATCAGTTATTGTTAAATCCAGGACACGAAAAATTGTTCTAATGGCAACTGTACACATTAACCGCATACAAAAAGGTAAAGGAAATTTTAGTGCAGTTTTTGGGCAAGAATTTGTAAGCTTCAGTGGCAGTATAATGCATCCTGGTAGGAAAAGAGGGAGATCTGTTCAAGTCTTAGTTTACATATAGTGTATAAATAGCTAAGCATATAGTCAAGATGATGTGTATTAATGCCTAAATTGAAAGGAATCAAAATTAACTAAAATACACACCAAAAAAAAAAGTAGATTAAGAAAAGGGGGTTGAAACTGAGGTTGAATTGGAATGCTTTGTATCAGATAATTAACTGTTTGACCAGGAACTCCAATGTAATTTAATCATATGTAGGTGACTTGCAATTTGGTAAAAGGAAAAAAAAAAAGCCAAGAAGAAAGATTAATGAGCTCCAGGAGGACAACAGCTAAATAAAAGACTCTTACATTTAAAGAGTGCAAGAAAGTATATGAAGGAATTTTTCATATGTTTATTGATTTAAATTAATTCAGTTTTCTGTAGAGCCCTAGTCAAATAGCTGCAACTTGAGCAAGGACGGCTGCCAGCCAAGAAACAGGAAAGTCAGTGAAAGAAGGATGAGCTTGTAGCTATTCCCAGTGCATCATAAAATGACTATATGAAGTTGTAAACATTTAGAAAAACAAATTAGAACAGAAGACACCTTGTATATGAAACTGTATTTGGGAACTCCAGGTTCTAAGAATTTCAGCCCAGGGCCTTGTTTCTTTTGACACGATTAGACAAAACCCAACTTTCACGTTATGTCCACCAAATAGTTTACTGTCTTGTAGAAACGGATATGTACCACCAAAAACTGAACTAAAAGTAACTTTCTCCCTGCTACCTGAACGGTGAAGACAGACAAAAGGAACAAGCATTGCAGGCATTTCTTCATTTACAAAGATTTAGAGTAATGTCTTCAAGCACTAGAAATGTTAATGTATAATTGCTTGTCAACTGCTTCACTAGCACTTGCAGTACAAGCTTCTGCCGTGACTAACAACTGGCTGAAATCTGGCAGCGGAACACAAGTCTTTTGGTAAGTAAGGACACTGTCCTGAGTGAAGACCCAGTCAATGCTAAGACTACTTCCTGAAATTGTTGTGTTAAAACTGTTAGAGACTGCGTGCATCTGTTTTTCCAGAATGTTGTTATAATAGCTATGGAGATAGTTAATAGCAACTATCATTAGCTAGAAACCACCAGCCATTTCATACTGCTTTTCAAACTTTAGCTTCAGCTAAATTTAGACCTAAAAGAGACCATCAGCTCTGAGCTAATGCACACAGCCTGAGCTTGGTACCACAGGTTGCCACAGCTGACATAAAGAAGTAATAAAGTAAATAACTTCTCCTTACTGTAAAGAATATCTGACGGAAGATGTCAAGACCTTCGGAATTGAGCACCATCAGTAGTATTCAATGCAGTGGTTGAAGGGGATTAAGAATCTTTATCTGAATTTCTAATTTGAATTTGCTTGACTTCAGCATCCAATCTCTGTTGCCTTCCTTAGCCAGATTAAAAAAGCCTCACGCCATCCAGTGTGCTCTTTGACATGGTTACTTTTGTATTTTACGCCCCTTCTCAATTTTCTGCTCGGTAAGTCAAAACACTGTCCACCAGATCTCACACCATTAAAGATGTTCTCTATCCCTCAAAACCATTTCTTTTCTTATTCTTACAAATTCTTGAGTTCAACATTTTAAAACCTGAGCACCAGTGTCTTCCCAGCAGGGCAATGTTTTCATATTGGTTTCACAAGTGCTGTATGGCAGGGGGTAAACCCACCATAATATACTCCATTTAGAGCCACTTGGTGCATCAGTCCTCTTCACCACAGGTTTACATTAAGAGTTTGCTTATAGCAAGCTGTATGTTCAGACCAATCCTTAAACCCTTTTCACTGTTAGTATTTCCCAAGGTACAACCTGTACATTTAACTTTCTTTTCTCGTTTCTGGAAGTGTGGCTTTGTAGATGGCAATACCAACATACCGTGCTTAAAGGTCCTCATCTGGAACAGTTCAAATCTGACAGACTGATCTTTGTTTTCACACATTTAAATTTTTTTTGGTCATTTCTAGACTACCAGTGAAAACATTAAATAGTACCACTATTACACCAATACTTCGTGGAATTCCTCTAGAAAGTATCAACGTGTGATTTTCCAACAACGGTCTCTGAGAATGTTTGCCAGACTGTACTTCAACATCTGGACACACGCTCTATTATAAAGGTCCACTTATATCAGACTATCAGGTGGTACTGTAGGGAGTTGTAAGAGAACCGTTGAGACGGATATTTCCACACGCATTTAATTCAAACCAACGTGGAAGCACGAGAAGTAGCAAGGGTTGAACAACGGCATGTATTGATCACCAAGGAGACGATTAACAGCAATCAAACTGGTAAACACTGAGGAATGTGCTGTTTGCACCAAGACCAGAGGGCCTGAGCTCTGACAGGGCTGCGGCTTGATGACTTGTCAGCAGAAGACCGGAGCTCTGATAACAGGGTAGCAGGAGGATGGCAGCGAGGTTACAGCACACTGCATGCGCCAGTCCATCTCCTACTGTCCCAGCAGGAGGAAAGGCTGTAGCCACAAAGATACTCAAACGGAGAAACACAGGCAACAGATTGCAACCTCCCATAAGGTTTATGTGGGATGAGGTAAGCAAGATTAAGGTGGAAGATCATTGTAATAACTGAGGGACATAAGCACCTGACTGAAGAAGTTTTTCGTTGCCAGTGAAGGACCCACATGACATGGCAATCACTCAGTAGTCAACATTTTTTGCCCTCTGTGTGGCTCTTCAGCCAACCTAGCGCGACCACCTGGACGCACGCTTCTTGGTGCTCAGTAGTATGTGGGTTTGAGAATAGGACTGGGTGAAAGCTATGAGAGTAAACCTGAATGACCAAGATTAGTTTTGTTTAAAATAAATACCACCTTCCCTTTCCTTGTGGTCTTGGATTTTGTCATGTTAATTGCCTACTGCAGTCAATGAACTACAAAATATCGCCTAAATTTACAGTCTGTGCAAAGAATAAGGGCAGCTGTTCAACCAGTCCTATTTTCTGTATAAGTCTATCTTTAGTTCCTCTTTACTTGAATCTCCTAATAGATCTTCCAGTGTCTTGTTTCCCACCAGAACCATGGCAACAAGAACATAATCCTCCCACATGCTTTTTCTGAATATTGTGACAACATGAACAAAATTCTTCAATTTCCATATTCCAAGATCTCTTCTAAAGGAACATTAGCAGACCAGAATCTTTCGGCCAACTCTTACTACACTTGGTTTCAATTTTTAGGCCCGTAGATACTGAATACCTAATGGAAATAAAATTCCTTTTGGATTACAAGGGAACTGTGAAATATTTCATCATCTTCATGTGAAAAGCATGTTTTCTTGACTGTTTCTAAAGATAGAACACAAGCATTTTGAGCATATCTCCGCACTTAATAATCTGACCTTTAACCATCTGCCTAGTAATGAGACTATATCATAGCTAGCCAGTATTTCAGCCAAGTGCCTTGATATCTTCAGCAGTGCAAGATAAATTTTTTGAATGAACACCTTACATGCCTTAGTGATTTTCTGTACTTCATTTCCTCTTCTTTCCACTTAAATATTTGTTTTCTAAATGTCAGTATTTTACCACTACCCTCTTCGAGTCCATCCAGTCAATTTTTTAAAATTTTGTTTGTACCAATTTATTTAATTAACAAGCTGTTGAGATTTAGTCTTTTTTGAAACCAAGCATAAATTTCATTTTAGGGTTATCGCTGCCAGTTGGTAACAAATATTGTCAAGTTCTGAGCACAGGTTTCCAGACATGCACCAAAACCCAGTATAGTGATTATTTAATTATAATAATCTATACTCCAAAATGGCTCCATTTTGTTACGATACAATGGTTTTCCAGAAGCCTCTGAATAGGTATATTTTACTGTTTGCTGTGTGATACTTCAAGCACATCTCTCAACATGAGAGAACTTTTCTCCTCACTCGCTCCGCAGTGTACATGGCAAGTTAATTATCCAGTTCTGAGCTTTAACAATACAGATCTTTGCCAATATACTGCTACGGCATGCTTTATCAGTTAGCACACTGCTTCATTCATTTTCCAGTTCCTATGGTTCTGAAACTCATCAGTATCTCCAAAACATACTATATTTTAGACAAAATAGGGGAGGGTAACACCCTACCCTTTCTTCAGCAAATAAGTGGTTTTAAAAAACAAACAAACAAACAAAGTCACATCATCACCCTAGACACATCTAAATAGATTATTTCAAGGCTTTATTATGTATTTTTACAGCCTACTAGTACACCGTGATGAGAAGATATCATCCGTTTCAAATTATGCATGCAGAACAAGGGTCAATCACTGGTGATGAGAGAAAAAGTTTTAAGCAATCTGAAACCCCACCCCCCCCCCCCTGAACATGCTGCTAATGGATGAACAGAAGTTTACTTTTTTTTTTTTGTCACAGGCTAAATAGTTATGTTGACAGTTCTTCCACTTTATTAGACAAATTATGAGAGGTGTTTGTCCCCTTACGTTCCTTGTTATTGATTATTACGGTTAAGGCAGCTACTAAAGCTTCACTAAATCAAACATAGCTCTGTACTTGTCTCTCACCAAGCAACGTTCAGAGACTTCTGAGAGTTATGGAATGAGCAACGAAGTGAACAGTTTTGCTTAACTAAGGTTCTTTTCTTGCAGTTATCTGTATGTCCTTGAGAACTTATCTGTTACATTTATGACTCATGCAATTGAAAAAAATGACTTGTTATTTAATAGCTCTATCAGAAGTTTCAGCTCCCTCAGTAGTTGTTGTGCTAAGAATGACTAGTGCAAAAGGATGCAGCCAATTTCTGTTCAGATTTCTTCTGGGCTTCAAATCACATTTTTTCAAACACACTTATTCAGCAGTTATCAGCATTTCCTTGTATACAGATAGATAACTGTTCCAGACTGACAGACATCTGGTTTTCCTCACACACTTGAAAAATATCTGACCTCTCACTTTCATTAATTTGAAAATTATGTTGGTGTAAAGCTGGTTAAACCTTATACTAATTCTTAAAATATTAAATGGAAACTAAACATAACTGGAAAAAGCAGAATTATCCAGCGCCAGGATAAGCTGTTTGGAAAAACCTTTCACACGTAACGGTAACATACGAATTTCATGCTATGCTATGGAAAATTACAGTAAACTTTATATCATAAGGAAAAGATGATTCCTACTGTCATTTGATGAAGAGTTTTGAAGACTTCCTAATATTAACTGTAACGATGAGTAACAACCTTTAGTTATTATAACATATTACTTGGGTCAAATGTGATGGATCCAAAACTGTTGTCCTAACTAATAACCTACAATCCCTCTATTGTCAAGAAATATGAAATACACCCTAGAAGGGTCTGCATCTAATCTCATACTTAAGCTGCAAAAAGCCAGGTCTTTTTGATCAAGCTTTCATCTGTCCCCAGTCTCAGGGACAAATCTAAAATAAAAACCAGAGCACACAGTGAGAAAAGTAACTACTTTTTTCCTTTTAATATAGATGTAGTACAGAATGTTTAATTACAGCAGGACAGTGCTTCCAGTTAAATAAAATTAAAAACCTTTATTTTCCCCAAATATAAAATTACTAAATTAATGTCTTAAAAGAATAAGAATATGGAAAAAGCTTTAAATTATACCACCATTTACCACAGCAACCATGATCACCAATTACATACTCCATTGCTTTGGCAAAAAAGTTTTTTCTTTTAATAACTGCATATAAACCTAACATAGCAAAGACTGTATACATCTTTATATTGCACTTATTTATATACAGGAATAAATGAACTGTAAAGTTTGCATATACTTGGAATGAGCAAATTTTCACAATAAACTGAAAGCAGGATAAGAGCTGGTATGAATATTAAAAAAATGCTTAGAAATGTAATACATTTATGTACAGACTCCATGGACTGTATTAACAAACAATATGTACATAACAGTTTACTACTATTGATATTTTAGAATAACTTCGTGTTCATTAATACAAACTTTTGGTTGTATTTAGTTGTTTAGTAAGATCCAAGCTCACATACTTCCAAAATGCAACAAGGTATAAAATAAAGCACAACAATTTGCCAAATGGTACAAAAACGACTATTGTCAGTTCCATTAAACCCAAAAAACTAGCGTCTCTGTCTAGTCCCAAAATAGTTCTTGTACTTGGAATCAATCTCTATGTGCCATACACAAAAAGAACACCTGAATGTTACATATCTGCAAAATTACATCCCACAACACTTTATAATGTGCAATTCATTTTAATAATACTTTCTAATGAAAAAGAGAAATTAACTTCAATGTTATAATTTCTCAACACGCACTTTTGCAATGACACTGAATACTTTTAAATGTTACCAGAAAGATTAAAAAATATGTGTGCCTCCTTTACTTACACTAAAAAACTATTACCAATAATTGCTATTTGCTTATCACTGTCTACCTTGATATCTAAGTGTGCTCAGACTTTCATATAAATTATGCAGCTTGTACGTGCCCAACATGTAGCTTAGAAATCATCCTGAGTTTGCACACAATGAAGCAAATCCACATACTAAAAAAAAAACAAACCAAAACAAAACAAAAAACCCCCATACTTTATGAAACAATCATGCAACTGAAGAAGAACTGGGCATCCCATGAACTGTTGTGCTTGTTGGAGTTCCACTGATGGCGTTGAAAATGTGTAGCGAATTGGGCATAACATTGGCCTTTTCTTCAACTGGAGTAATCTTAAAATGGAAAACATGTATTTACTAAAATGTTCCAAAATGGCACGAGCATTTATGAAACAGCTATCAAAATACAGCTTTTGATAGTCACTAAAAAGACTTCATTCTTAACAGCCATAAATTTACTGATGCTAAGAATAAAAATATTGGAAATATCACTCGTATGAGTCCTATATGAGGCTGTGGCACTAGGATTGCTTTTCTATCACCACCAGTAGAACTAGATTTGTTTCTTTCAATAGACTAAAAATGTTGCACTCATCATATGTGAGATGGCATTTTCTGAGTTAATGACTACAGACTTACAAAAGATTATCGATAGTACTACTCTTAGCTGTATCACAGAATCACAGACTGGTTGAGTTGGAACCTCCCTTGACCAATTTCCCTGGCTCAAGCAGGGTCACCTAAAAGAACCTTCTCACCTATAAGATGAGCAAAAAGAGAAAGAGTAAGCTTGTTCTGAATACAGTATACTTTTTATGATGAAAATAAAGATTCATCCTTAGCTAAAAGGAATTATATAAAGATTAGACAAACTAAGAACAAAAGTAAAAAAAATTAATTACCATCCCATCTGATCATATTTGCAAGCAGCAGAGGAAAAAAGAAAAGAAACACCTGTTAAGACTCTCTTCTATATTCTTCATAACAAAGTTTTTGCACTTGTTTATACACCACACTACTATAAGACAGCTAATAGTTGCTTTCTTTTTTTTTTTTTTTTTTTCGTTGAAAGAACAACAATTGGG
>VXAL01009375.1:39845-54377 GCA_013399475.1 Chauna torquata | reverse complement strand
AAAACAAACAAAAAACCCCCCTGACTTATTTCATAAGAAAACTACTGGAGTTGGAACATAAGAGCAGGAGAGGTCCATACAGCACTCTGAACCTGTCCTGGCTCAAAGAAACCACTTCAATGATGACACAAAGGCAACTGCTGATATTGCCAGTTTGTCACCTCTGTTTATGAAATTAAGGTGGGAAAATGAGCTAAATCTACTACTGTTTTGTCTGCTTATCTATTGAAAACACTCTTTCAAGCTGAAAATTCTGCAATAATTAGCAGAAATGTAATTGTGCTATTACGGCAGCTACATGAGAAGTGGATTCAGCGATTTCTGACTCATCCCTATTATTCTTTTACAGTAAGAGCCTCTCCTCATCCCAGATGCTAGCTTGACAACTACCTGATTCTGGAAGTATTTTCCTTTTTTCCCCTCTTTTCTCTTCAACATGACAACAGTTCATTTCAGATGACTGTGTTCACTCTTCGATTTGAATCAAGTAAAAATAACAGAGCAGCACTTTCATCACTGCATTCTTAAGACCCTTATCATATTGATTTGTATTTGCTACAGTGTACACTGTGTGTACCCTAGTTTGGTAAATCTGATGGTTTCTATTACATGCAGCTCTTGCTTGCCTTAAGCAAAACAAAATGTTGCACAGTGAGATTTTCTTCTATTATCCTCCTCCTGTATTTTGGCCTCCCCCTTCATCTCCTTAGGTAGCTTACCAAAATATAAAATCAATAATGACTATGTTGAACCTAATGTGAGCAGACCTACAGCTAGGTAAAATACGTTAATTCGTGCTCGTATAGTAAGTCACTATTTTATTCTAGTTTCAGACCACCATGGATTCCAGAGATGCAATCTTAATCCTTTCACGTAACTGTTAAATGATCAGTGTTTATATGAAATACTTTTATTGCTTTTCCTCTTCTGGGAATAACTGCAAACAGTAAGCATATTTCTAATTTAGGACATTCTTGAATATACAGAATCGAAACTAATGATAAAATGCTATTTATATACTTCTTCAGGGACAGAAACAAGCAAAATAGCTGAATGGCAAAGCATATGGTCTTACCTGAACACTGACACTTCCTTGTAGCTTCAGCTGCAATTTGATCATATCTACTTCAGCTGAAGCACAAAGCTGCCTGAGTTCTGCAACTTTTTTACTCATTTCATCAATGGCTACTTCAATTGGGTTTAAATCAGTATGGTGCTGGTACATTACTGGAATGCGCTTCTTTACATATGGGAAACAATGTATAGCTATGGACAGAAATGAGTTTAATACAGGTTAAAAAAGATTTTTGAGTAAGGTGTACTTTGGTAGAATTTTATGTGAAAATCTCATTTTGACATAATTCGTTGCCCAATTTAATAACACATGATATAACTAGAAATACTACTAGAAGTATAGGGAAACAAAATATTGAAAACCTAAATATGAAGTACACATACTACAACAAATAAAGATCATTGTTATTACTACTACTAACAATAACCAAGAAATAAACCATTAGAACTTAATTCACAGGAGAACTTTAAAAAGAACTGCTCATCATCCACATATCTCAAAGAGGAGAAGAACCAAAAAATGGCAAGGCTGTATTTTCTATTTCCTCTCAAGTATTAGCTATGTACAGCTGATATTATAAACCCATTTAAATTCCATTTACCGCTACATTAAGACAGTGATACACAAGCTCACACTTTCAGAGACAAAACACAGAACAGTCTTTTTCTAAGAATAAGGAAAACTAGACTCCAAGTTCATGGTCCCTGAAGCTTAAAGAAAAAAAAAATTTACTAGAGGATTATCCCTTGAAGGAACCAATTTGAAAGCCTAGTTTGGGCTAAAAACATGGAAAACATTTTAACTTATAGCTCTAAGTGAAGAGTAGTTAGAACAGTGAAATATGAGATTTTACTCTCTTTTCCTAATACTTAAGTGTTAAAGAAATCATACAATGATCTATGTATTTTCAGATGGTCGTTTACAAGTGTGCTTACATACAATGTTTTTGAGTACTATTTTCAAGTACATACTCATTTTAAAGGATTGTTTCACAAAACATTGACTAACAATGTTCTGGTATACTTTGCAATACTTGGATTCTCCAGCAGTCATGTGTGAAATCTTCTAAAGGATTTTTTCAGACAAAATATAAAACATACAGAAAAGCCTAGTGTCAAGAACTAAGCATAAAACAACAACAAAATAAAAGAGCAGTTTTCTTTTAAAGGAAATTTCTGTCCAATGAGTACCTGTCAAAATAGTCCGTCGTTTACACTGTTCTTCTACTCCTCCTTGTCTTTTACCAGCTTGAGTAAAAGGCATCTCAAACATAAAGCGGCGAATGTTATGAGTCCTTTCAAAATCTGTTTTTCTTTCTTGCAACTCTTTTTCTTCAAAGTATGGAATTACATGTGTAACTTGGATATATGCGTATTTTGAATCTAAATCCTTTGGATTTACCTTAAAAACATGAAAAAAATCAAGCAGCTACACTGTGAATAAAGTGGATTTAGTTGTAGTTACACAAATTTCAGAAATTAAGTTTGGTCTCAATCTGTAAATTACTGCAAACATAGCAAATGTTAGTGATCTTGTGGGGCTTCTCTGACTTCAATTTCTAACTATTAAGAAGCTTGATGCATTACAACATGTCCTTTTTTTTTTTTTTTAAATACTATCATTATTTGCTATAGGCAAAACTGCTATCAAAAAACTAATAGAGTTTTATCCGTGCTTAACAGTTAATACTGGATTTCAAGAGAAGTCACAGAAAAAAATCCAGAAACAAATACTGTCCTCCATGAGGACAATACATGAGGAAACTGGAGACAAAAAACTGTTAGTGATAAATAAGAAGTTAATAACTGAAAATAAATCCCTACATTTTATTTTACCCTACCTTCAGAAGGCACTTCTCCCAGCCTGGCTGGCCCAGCTCTGACACCCTGTGAAGGGTCCCAAAGAATTTGCTGGGGTGAATAGGGCACATTGTAGGCTTCCCTATTCGGTTCTTTTTTTTTTTTTTCCTTCTAGAACTAGATGCGTAAGAACTGCATGGAGTGGCAGATCTTTAATTTGGTAAAAGTGGCAACTAATCTCCTGTTCCAGTAGATGAAGCTTCCTAAATTCTTTGCCCAAAAGTTTGCCTAAATGGACCAAGGATATCTTTTCTTGTAAATTCCTCCACTCTTTAGATAAAGAAGGTACCCTAAACCTGTGCATCTTTCTAAAAGTTGTCACTTGCTATTTTAGTCCCATGTCAAACACTTATGTTATCTCTGCCCGTCTCTAAGCCATTTTACTTCTACGAACTGTGAAAAACAACAATGCAAATACACACATGAAGTCGCCAGGTAAATCCTGGAGGAAATAGGAACAGAACTAATGTCTCCCATCTGTTATCCACTTTTACTGGGACATGCTGCTTGATAAAAAAAGTCTGCAATGTTTTCAGATTATTAGACTGGAATTAAGTGGTAATTTATGTACTCGTTCCAATACAGCTGATAGCAAGTGTTCCCTACAAATGCTTGACAGACACGTTATAATTATTTGTAAAGAATTCAGTACATTTAAAGCCTTTATTTGGAGCACACTAGAAGAGCTGTGAAAAACAGAGTACAACATAAATCTCTTGTCTTCCAACACATGAAATTAAACCCTTGCATAAGTCCTCCGCTCCTTTTAAAGTTCCAATTTGAGTAGGAGTACTGAAAAGCCTACCACTGCTGCACTTTCAGGTCAAGAAGCACAGCACTGTGATCTTATTTATAGAATCAAGGAATAGAAGAGACAGGAAATTATGAGAAAATCAACGTAAAATCTGAAGCCTTGAATTGGCTGAGGAAACAAATGAAAGGAATGCAGAGAGGCATCTTGTCCAGTATGAGTTCTTCCCAGCCTATGGGCTACTATAATCCTCCTTCGTTCAAAGGCTCCAGCTATTTTGATGACAAGCCTTAGCTTAAAAGCAGCAAGAGGGGACTACAGAGGCCAAAAGTGCAGTTGGATCTGATGATCTTCGAAGGTCCCTTCCAACTGAACTATTCTAAAGATATAAAAGCCAGATTTTATCTCAGAAAAATATTTAACCAGGCTTTGGCAGGGGCAGGGGGAGGAGAGGAAGAAGCACCTTTACAGCAGGGAACATTAGATCCTTGATTTTTTGCTAGTAGCATGTCCCAAGTAAAGATGATAATGGATAAGCACCCTTGGAGACTTGCAGTCTAATCCCACACTGGAAAAACTGTAATATGAAAATTAAGCTTTCTGGCTGTCCTTAAGGGTAAAGTTAGTAGAAGATGATAATTCTCCCGTGGCCTTCAACAAGCAGAATTTTCAGAAACATGTTTGTGTACCAAATGAATAAAGGAAAGTGATCCCACAGTATTTGAAGCGGATTAGTGGAAGGAAGTTATATGTTGGAATTCTTTAGAGAGAATAAAAACATACTTTGCCAGAATCCTGAATCATTTTGACATTTTCAGATCCAAATTTGTCAGAGTAGAGTTTTTGGAGTCTTTGAGAAATTTCTGAAAGAGGAGTGAGTTTAGGCTCTTTATAGATATATTCCTTTCCATCTTCATCCTCAAAGAATCCCTGTAAAAAAAAAAAAGTATCCAAAATCTTGGAAAAAAATAAAAACCAACATTGAACAACAATTACGATGAACATAATGTTTGTGGTTCAAAGGAAATAAACATTTAACATCAGGATTCAAGCAAATGTAAATAAACAAACTAAATCTAAGTAAAAAAGGTTTCCTAAGAAAATTAAAAAACCAAAACCAAACCAAAACAAAACCCAGAAAAATGTAATTATCTACTACAGAATGAATGAAAGATAATGGAAACACACAAAGTTAAAATTTTAAAGGTTTGTTGTAATTTACGGTGTGCCAAGCCTTTGAGATTAAAAAAAAAAGTCTTTTCTTCACTTTTATTTAAAAAGTGAACTTTTGGTACTGTTTCACTTGCCAAAACAGAAATTTTGTTGCCCAGTAGGACTATCTGATTCACAAATGAGTATTTTGACAATGGTTTCAAAATTTGAAAATTGAATAGTTTGAAATTAATTTATGTAAACATCTTAATTTTGTATTGTACTATTTTGGCATACACTTCTTGATTTTTGTTACATAGAGTATTTGTTTTAAAACCATAACTGAATGCAATATAGAGTACATGGAAAGTGAAACAGGTGATTGATTTAAAACAAAAAACCATGTCTGAGTTCATGTTTGAAATCAGAAAATAAAATATTTTTGTCATAAAATGAAACAGAAAATAGAAAAGCACAACATATCATGTGTAAACACAGGCTAGATTGACAAAAATACCCACATCAAACTACAGTGAAATGCAGTAGTTTTTACTGCATTGCTTGCTTTGTGATTACTGTAATTACCTCAACATCTGTTTCACTGTCTGTAAACTGGTATTGCTATAAAGTTATAAAAGACAACAAAATACATGTAAAGTTATATTGCTCAGAGTATTTTACAATTCTCCATGCTCAGCTGAACAATTAACAACTGGGCTATGCATGTAGAAAATGTATTATTTGATACTGCGTGATACCATACTGATATATATATGCAGTGTAAACACGTATTAGAGGATGTGAAGCTGTCCAATACACAGCCGGAACTTTTGTTTGAGGCATGCAATACTGATGCATAGACAAGAGTGATTTGTTCTCCAAATGGAACTTAATGTTATTTTTTCAATTGCAGTGGCTCTTAACGCATACCAATCTAAGAAGCAGCCTTGCAAACCACACTGCAGCGCTACAGACATTAAGTCAATACATCGCTAAGAACTGAAATTATAGAAAACTTACCGCTGCCTTAAGGTAGTAAATAAAAGAAGAAAAAGAAAAAAAAGCAAAAAATTTACTGAGGAAAATAAGGAAGAATTGTATTGGAATTGATAAATGTTTTAAACTAAGTAATTGACAGTATTTAATTATTTCTTATAGAACATATTTTTTGTGCTTTTTATGTCATGGTGTCAGCACAGCTGATGAAAGAGTACACCTTGTAAAATAAACCAAGCTTCTTCTTATTGCATACTGCAGTAATGACAGATAAATAATACTCACCTGTCCAAAGAACGCTACCCTGAAGTAAGTTCCCAGCAGTCTTTTGCCTGTATGCATAACTTCTGTCACTTTACTGTATGCTCGATGAAGAGTGTCATATAAATGAGCAAGCCTCTAAAAATAAAAGAAAAGAATCATGGGGTAACAAAATAATGTAGAACATTCCTATCTTAAAACAACTATGAATGATGTTCTTGTAGTTACTAAAACTAAAAAGACTATTTTACTGAACACTAGTAATACATTTAGCACCTGTATCCAAATGACAGTATGCAACATTAAGTTTTATTAATTTACATTTTTTTGAAGAAAAACATTTAAAATTATTTAAAATTAAAACTCAAACATTTCAACACATTTATATTTCAGTTACAATTTTAATACTCTTGTTCTGTGACATGTAATGTATCACGTAGTTAGACTAAAACAAATCGGGATTCTTTTTCCTTGCTCAAATTTACTTATAACGAATTTAGTACCTCAAAATCTCTCCGTTTTTCATAAATGGGAATTATAAGCTTATATATATCAGCAATCAGTTCATAGCGTTCTGCCTTCCAGAGTCCATCAGCACACTGCTCCAACAATTCCATCAGCACATCCTAGATTTGGATACACATTTGAAAAAGAAAAACAATTTGGTGCTCACTAAAAGCATGGTAAGTAATTATACGAAAATTCTTCCTAATGAGAAAAGGAGATCCTGCCTCAAAACAATGTTTTCTAAATTAAAATTACTGTGGCAATCAAAAAATGCTAAAGGGAAAGAAAACAAAGCAGAATGGTCTGAATGTACACATGTACTCTTTACTGTACTGTACTTACCACAGACAGCACTTTTCTTTTAGATACTCCTGACCTCTTAAGTCTAAAAATGACACCTCTATGAGGACCCAAACTTGTCTGACTATGTAAGATGTTTTTTCAAAGTGCTGTTTCCTTGGTTTGTTTATGCACAAAGAACTTTTTTTTTTTAAAAGGAAGCTATACAAACAATTGACAGTAATAGTTCTGAAGGAAACTATCAAATTAATTGCATCACCAACAAAACAAAAAAGATACAATATCAAAATCTGTACTCAGAAGTAATTGTTAAGGTACACCAGCTCAATTTTGTATACTTGATCCAGAATGAAAGGACATAACACTTAGAGAAGCTGAGAAATCCTGAAGGGTCAAAACAGAGTCACAAACAAGAAACCACCTTGGCTTTATTGGGTTTGGTCTCAATACCCTTGTAGCAAAAATATAGTTATTTAACTTTAAATAAAAACTATGCTTACTTCTGCATTAGAATAGAAGAATATATTTTGCATTAGAGCAATTACACCATTGTTATGAAGCTCCTTCATTCAGTTTGTCATAATTCCTTATTTTCCATGGATTCAATTTCTTCTACTTCAATAAGCATAACAAAGAAAACTAACATAATGTTATTACTTTGCCCTACTTCTCATAACTTCAAAATCACATGGTTAACTCCATTAATTCAATGTTACACTCCATATAACACAATGTTACAAATATCATGGAACAAGTTATAGCTTCTGTGATGAAGCTGTCATATACTCAGTCATGGCTTGAGTGTGACAGAACCACTGAAGATCTCCATTCCCATTCATATACACTAACACATATCTCAGTCCTCTTCAAACAGGCTTGGGGATCCAGTAACCTCCACTAGATTCCAAGTGAGAGAGAGAGAGACAGACACCTTCTGGTACCACTCGTGCACCATGGTGGTCAAGCCAGGGATCTGGTGCTACTATATTCCCCTCCTCCCTTTGGTAGAGGACTGAGACAGCATAAACACATCACTAAGAAAAGCCAACTTTAATTTTGAGAGCAAATAAAGACTGAAAAACGCTACCCTTGTCCATGTGCTGCAACGGTCCCTAAAAATCTCCTTCCCCTGTCATTATGGGGCTGTACAGACTCCCCAGTATCTCCATCCGTAGCAACCACGTGGTGAGAACTGAAAGACCTATGGATATCCCTTGTGGTCCAGCAGTGACACAGTTTTATGACAAGAGTCTTTAACTCAGACACAAGAGGGCATCCAAATGCAGCAAAATTTAATTTGCAGTCGGGAAAAAATATGAAGAGCAAAAGCTGCATATGGGAGAGCTGATACGAGGGAGGGAAAAAACACAATGTTTCTGGGCAACCTCTCTGTGCTTCTCTATCCATCCTCATGGGAATAGTTTCTTTCCATACATCCAGTCAGAATCCCCCTTGCAACCTGTGTGACTGCCTCCTACTCTTTCATCATGCACCTCTTAGAAGAGCCTGGCTCTTCCTTCAGTCACCTTATTAGCTGGACTTTTTCCAGTTTGTTGATCTCTCCCTTGACTTGGAGGGGGGCGGTACTGGGCACAAGATTACAGATGAGGCATCGCAAATGCCAGGTAGAAGGGGGAAAACATACTTCCCTCCACTTGTTGACTCTTCCTAATATAACCCAGCATGCAACTGGTTTTTATTGCCCCAAGGCCATGCTGCTGATTACCGTTCATCACCTTGGCCACCAGAACTCCCTGGTCCTTCTGCAGAGCTGCTGCCCAGCCAGTCCATCCCCAGCCTGTACTGACACATTGGGTAATTCTTCCCCAGGTGCAAGACTTTGTTCTTGTCTTTGCTGAACTTCAGGAGGTTTCTGTCACCCATTGCTTCAGTTTAACATCCCTCTAAATGGCAGTCCTGCTCTCCAGAGCATCAGTCACTACCCCTCCATTTAGCTTCATCCACTAATTTGATGAAATGCTCTACCCCATGACCCAGATTGCTAATGAACATGTCAAACAATATCAGCCTGAGTATCCCTGAAGAATACAAGTCTTTACCACCATACTTAAAGTATCCTGTGCGTTTGGGTAAGTACTTATTTCTAATTTTCATAAAGTGCTTTGTTATATTAAATTACACTGTATGTTGACCACTTACAAAAGCTACAATACTACTCTTTCATTCTGCAGATACTATCGTACTACTGTGTAGTAACACATTCTCTAAAATACATACCCATTCTTCTAAAAACATTCTGAAATTGTCTGCTCATAACCCAAAACATGATTAGAAGGAAAAAAAAAACTCTGAAAACTCTATCCTCACCAGCTACTCAAAGTACAAGGCAGCGCTTGTTACAGGGAATTACTGCAAAGAATATTTTCACTTACTAACTTTACACTATAGAATACACTATGTAATCTCAGTATATTAAAAAGATGATAAAGATTTTGCTTGAGATCTTAGAAATACGTTTCTTTAAAAGGAAAATACAAAAATGCCAAGATGTTCAAAGGTCTGTCAGATTGCTGCTGTATCATTTGTATTACTTATTTATAACACTACCATGCCAATCATTTAATGAGATTCTTGTGAAACAAAGATCTGCCTAAATATTTACTCATTTAGGACTCAAGGATACAAAGGTGAAAATACATCAAGTAAATCTAAAAACAGCTTCATAACACAAGTTCATTTATCACTTATATGCTTAAAACCATTCACAAAGTCATAGAATGGTTGAGGTTGGAAGGGACCTCTGGTCCGACCCCCTGCTCAAGCAGGGACACCCACAGCAGGCTGCCCAGGACCATGTCCAGGTGGCTTTTGAAGATCTCCAAGGAGGGAGACTCCACAGCCTCTCTGGGCAACCTGTGCCAGTGCTCCGTCAACTGCACAGTACAGAAGTGCTTCCTCGTGGTTCAGAGGGAACGTCCTGTTTTTCAATTCCCAGAATGCCCCCAGACATTCACTGATTTAACCTGATAAATGACAGATGATTGCACCCAAGATTCTAGTACAATGCATACAGATGAACGAAAGTCTAGTTGCCATTTCTCTTAAACCACCAAATCACTAGGAAAAAAAAAAATCCTTTTCCAAGATAAGGTTATACATCTGAGAATGTGTAAGCGATACAATTTTCAAGCATTTGTTGGCTGGGGAAACACTTTCCCTGGAGCAGCACTGCACTACAAATTTATTTGACACTTTTCAAAGTTTATGAATTCTGTTTTGTAAGAATAAAGGTCTCCCTTCTTGTTTTGGGTTGTGCTACAGTTTTCATTGCATAGCTAGAACACAGGCAAATATGACAGGATGATTTCCTGGCATCTGAGTATCTAAGTTCATTTTCCTATAGAGAAAGGCTGAAGGGTTACAAAATAGTCTCCTTCATGTAAGGCATGCTGTGAAGCTCTTTCATTTACCAATCTGAAGTTAGAATAATTCTTCTAATGGACAGTCATAGCTAACAAGAGACCAGAAAAAAACAAGTAAGAAAGTAGATATTGACTTAATATTTGTGGTGGGGCTGTATTTTGGCAAATTTTATTTTGGGAAAAAAAATCTGAATTAACTTTTTCCAAGTTTTATTCTGCATGGAATCTGGCACCAGACACCAGTCTGTTAGCCATAGCTCAGAACCCTCACAGATGGACTGTTTACAACAAAGTCTAGCATGGAAAGGATAACAGGTTCCAGGCTTTTGCTTTGCAATTTGCGACATCCATAAGATTTTAATTTTACAAGAAGAATCTGACTTGCGCTGCTGAATAGACTCTCTGGCTAAACAACTGTTTTAATGAAATACATACAGTAACTTGGTTAAAAAAAAAAAAATTGTTTTCCAACGGACTAATTTAGGAAATGAACCAGGGTAACCCTGGCCTAGGAGACAGTTCTTCTGAAGTGAGAATTAAATTGAGAATTTTAAAATTGGAATTTTAAAAATAAGAAACTACATAGAGTCTCAAGACAAATTTCACTTACTTTGGAAGACTTGATACAACATGGAGAATATGAAAGACCTTTTGCCCCTTTTAGAAACATGGAAGAGTCCTCCCCCACCCCCACCCTGCCAATTACTGTTTTGGAGATTTAATTCTGAAGTGACTAGCATCCAGGGAAATCCCAAGTAACATGATTCACGTTACCAGGTATAGGAAAAATTCCCAGCAGAGGATCATTTAGCTCAGTAGTAATAAAGTACAGCTTGAAAGATATGTTTATTATCCCGTTTCTCTACCCAACTGATCTGTTATATGATTTCTTTTTCTTAGACTAATACAAATTCCCTTTCATAAGAACATATTGTGATAGCACTCTACATATGAATATGTTCCTATTCGTGAAGCAACTAGAATATGTTTTAAAGAACTTCTCTAAAATACTAGACATCTTAATTTATCCATGATTTTTAGTCTCTTAAAAAAGCCAAACAAACAGTTCTTTCATATTATTATTCTTCCTGGGGTAAACTATAAGAAGTTATTTGAAAAATAGTAACTTTTTTTTCAATATTGCACCAGTTACACTTCTACATGTCTAAGTTCAAAAAGGATTGCATACAGGGAAAATGAAATTTGGCAAGGTTTGAACCCTTTGCAAGACCCACAGGCTTTTAATGTCACTCTTGGCTTGCTTTTGCTCCATGGAAATACTGAAAGATGGAAATAAATCTGGGTAGGGTTCAATGACTCAGAAAAAGCAGCATATTCTTTTTGCAGTAAGTAATCAGAAGAATAAAGACATTCTGGTTAAAAAAAATACAAAAGAATTTAGCTCTGACAAATGGTTTGTCAGGTAGGCGCTGACAAGAGTTTCCAAAAAGTTTCCATCGACAGTAGTCAGTAAAAATTCAACTCTTGGCTCACTTAGAACAGCTTACATTTTTCTTTGAGTAACGTGCTACATAAGGAGAATCAGTGTTTTAAAGAATATAGCAAATAGGTAATAGCAAAAAAAATCTGTTATTGGGTGTCTTTGGAAACAAAAAGCACTATATTTCTCATTTCAAGTAATTTCAATTCCTGCCTTCCCAGAAAAAGGCAAGTCTACAATTTTTGTCTTAAAACTGTAGAGAAAAGTAGTACCAGGACTTAGGAGTAAAACACAGGTGCCCTAGCTCTAGTCCAAGGCTTAAAACCACTAAATCTTTCACCTATTTCTTCTAAATCTGTTAGAATTATTTGACTGCAAATCGAGTCACTGTCACATACTTGCACCATATATGAATTACAATACAGCCAAAAATTTCTGTTCGTACAATTATGCTTACGCACTAGGGATTTTTCCAGCACTGCTACTGCAACTGGTGGTCTGCCCCTTACTCCCCCAACTATACTGGCACATATGTAGCGTAGACATAGCGATTTGTGTGCTGGTGCTTTATGTAAAATAAATGTATATAGTAAATTCTCTAAAGCCTGGACAGCTCACAGAATTTTTTGTTTTATTTCTGTATTAGGATAAGAATAGTGGCTAAGAGAACAATTATAGTATATGCCGTAGTAGTCAGCCTCAGGATTGAAACACGAAACTTGGAAAAATAAACAGCACTTTAATGCGCATCATTTCTAACACACTTATGTTTACTTACTTCATTGAAGTGAACATCTTGCATACCAACATCCTCCATCATTGAAGCTTCTTCATCTATATTAGGTGTGATTACTCTGAAAGCAGTACAACCTTGCCTAAACATCCCTATCATTGAAAAAGAAAAATAGACATATTTACCTCAATACCAGCAAAATACTTTCCACCACCAGAGTAACACTAGGCCATTTTGTGATGCTGGATAACACAGAAGCCATGTTTAAATACACTTACCACCAAATTAATAAAAGAAAACCCAGCTTCCTACTGCATGATTAAAAGAATAGACCCCACCTTATTCTTTAAGTATAAATAGGTTTTAAAAGATTCCACGTTAATATCTGAACTCTTACCTACAAAAATACGTAGTGTCTGAATCTTCCTATTTCATTTTAAACCTGTGTCCAATCTATCCCGCCTCAAGGCTAAGGTAATCAAGGTTACTTTTACAGTATTTCATTAAACTGTTCATGTGAAAACTGTGTATTCCACTCTGAACAATACTGACAGACTGACATGAACCATACAAAGTGATCAGAGGATAGCGATACTGATTATTCAGCTGCAGAAAGTCAGTCTAGAAGAAAAAAAAGTAATCTAACTTCCTTTACTAAAATAAGTATTTACCAAAAATGGGCTTTAGAATGTTCTAATATGAACCCTACCTCTTTTACCCATTCTGTTTAGCTCTTTTTTTATTATATCAGACTGCTGAATTAAGAAATCAGGCTATTTGGCCAAAAACTGTATCATAAAAGCCTCAAAAGCAACCAATAGCTAGTACAGAAGCACAAGGACTTGTGCATAGTTATTTCACAGCTCATTCCTACAAGGATTCTTTCTGCTCACTCATGGGAGTCTGACCACCAGAGGTTTTATTGAATAATTGCCTCAAATGCATGTTTTTGTTTTGTTCCTGGAAACACCACAGGTAGAGGTTTGACTCTCTACATTACTAACAGGAAGTAACTTCCATGTAACAGGAGACAAAAATAGCAGGTCACCCAAAGGAACCACAAATATATACTCATTATCAGTTGATTGTTATTAGGCTTGCAAGAAGGTGTAATAACTTAGATGAATAACTCAGTCTCAAATTTGGTCACAGAGAAAGTTCTGAAATCACTTGGGCAGAGGGGATAGCCTATACACTGAAAAAGTATCCTGCAAGAGGCAAAAAAGTAACAAAAGACATCCTGTAGACCTATGGCTTTGCTTCATTTTGAACCGTCATCAAAAGACAAAGCTAAAAAGCTGTGGTCATGAATTTGTCTGCTTACAAAACGCTAGCTCAACATCATAATCAGTCTTAATAGATTTCTGGAGGTTTCTTCTAGAGATTTATTTTTGTTAATAAAATCTATATAATCTTCTATTTTTTGAAATCACTGACTGAGAACTTTAAGTCTTCTGATCCTATAGATGTAATGTAGGGTAGAAAACCATCTCAGTGGTCATCAGATTTTTTTATTTTTTTATTTTTTAAATGGCTGCTAGCACAGAACGCCAAGACAGGTGAAGTGTTCTGAGCTCTATTATCACTAACTTAGCATCTGAAGATTTATAGAATTTATTTTGACTTCTCTGGAATGCCAAGTTTCCATATATATGGTGAGAGATTACTTAATGAACATGAATATTCACTGATAAGGTTGCTTAGAAAGGGTTTGACCAGCTATTAGCAACTGTAGTGTAAAAAAAATTTATTTTATTTATTTCTACTTTCCTAAAAAAATTATTTTACCTTCAGCTGAAATGCTGATCCTTAAATATGCAAGTATGCTGCTGTGAGTATGCTATCCACTTAAGTCAGATTTTTTTTTCCCTTGGCAAACACGAAAAGGCCTACAACTTCCTCAGGCAAACTACTGCTATTACTAAATTATAATGAAAAAAACTAAACCACATTTCAGTAAGATTTCAAAATCATACCTTTTCGTGTGAGATATTCTGCAACCAGTGCTGCTACATGGACATAGCACATTGCTGCCTAAAACAGAAATAGTAACAATCTTATAAATTACAATCAT
>VXAL01009375.1:20430-39781 GCA_013399475.1 Chauna torquata | reverse complement strand
GACAATTTTTTTAGGTTTTCCCTTTTTGCTGCTTTGCAGAAAATGTCCAACTACTGATATAAGATTCTCCACCTCACTTATGCAAAACAGAAACTGTGCAAGAGCACTCCTTTTTCACCAGAGCATTGAGTAGCATGGACAGCAGTACAAAATCTGAGAGTGACTACGGATCACAAGTTAATAACCTCATGCTATAATAAAAATATGCAAATCTCTTTCAGGGATGTATTTTAAGTTTTATGTAAAACAAAAGCTATTACTCTGCTCAAGATTTGATGGTTCTTTGCTAACCTGCCTTGTCTGCCTTTTGGCTCCAGACAAAGAAAAATGTAGAAAAAAATGGAGACAGACTGTTTAAGAGCAGCAATAGAAAAAAGGAGAGATCTAACCTTTCAACAGAATTTGAAGGAATTTGGTTGGTGCAGTCTGGAAAACAGAAGAAAAAGATGAGGGGCAGAGTAGTCTTCAAATATTTGAGGTGTTTTTATTAAGATGACACTAATCACTTTTCTTCACAGAAAGGACAAAAAAGATTCAAGATTCTTCTTTAACTAAAAAGGTTTAGGCTTAACAGCAAAATGTTTACATATGGAGGCTGTAGAACTGCAGACACTGGAGCTGAAGGAAAAGGTATCTGTCAAAAGTATCTGTCAGGGATTCTCTCTAATTCATACTCCAAATGGGGTTGGACTTGATTTACAGAGGTTCTCGTCTAGCTGTACAGTCAAAGATTCTGTGTTTTCAATGAAAAAATTAGTCCTTTTTCAGGTCTGTTTTTAGAAGAACTCCTGAAAGTTCTGAGCTGGAGACGCTTCCATCAAAACGCAAACTAGTAACAGAGTATTGTATACGTCTTCTGCATTGTTACAATACATATTAAGAGAAGTATAGTACTAAGACATGAGTAAGACAGCAGCCACAATTTCTTGGAGGTATTTACTTGCTTACATGATAAGCATAATTGACATGTTCATGAAATTCAAACTGAACAAACTTCCAGAAAGACACAATATTAATTCTGTCTGTTGATACAATAAACACATCAAGACATATGAAATTCCCCACTCCCACCTCTCACTTTTGCTAGAATTAAATATTTTAACAGCATGGTAAAATCAGATAGCTTTCTTTTTTCTAGCAACAAAATTGCTATTCATCAATTTTGAGAACATCAGAAGTTTTTTAGTAAGCAGTCTGGAAAAGAATCAATCTAATTCTGTAAAGGCAACTGGAAAAGAATTCAAGGTGTAACTAAGTGTTTCAGGCAACTGATAACTGAAGGATATTTTTAAGCAGAAGGTCTGATTCTTCTATGGTTTACACTGAGTGTTCCTGATTTAGTAGCATATCAGCTATAGTATTTAAACATATGCCTTACATTCATAATCAGAAATGACTTACAGATATACTTGGGCAGCACAAAATCTTATCAGCCATGGAAGTTAATCTATTGACCATTTAAAATTAATTAAAATCCTTATCATTACACACTAACAATTACATACAGTAGTTTCAATTTCAAGAAAGTTAAGCTTAGGCTTATTAAGAAGATAAAAACAGTCTGATCTTCTCTTACCTCTGAAAGATCCCCATTTTTAACATGGATCCTTGCCATGCTGTCTAACCATGTCTTCCTTAGTTCAGGTGTACTAGCATAAGACTTTGCCAAACTATACTGGAGGTCTACAAGCATTTCTGGATCATTCTCATGCTCCTTCATCTGAGCTGTAGCCATTAATACTGTACGAATCCGTTTTGTTAAATCCTTAACATCAGAAGGGAATGTAGTGTGCTAAAACATGGAAAGTTAGGTTAACTACCATCCTTTCCCATTATTTGCATAACAGAAAAAATTTGAATGCAATTGCAAAAGACACTGTAAAAGAGTTTTCAAGCAGCCTTTCTGTAGTATAGAAAGAAGAATAAAACCAGACCTTAATAATTCTGTCGTGATTGGCACAATTATTGATGATGGAAAGGGACTGCTGAAATCTAGTTCCTCCAATTCCAACAACATCAGCAATTAACTGGCTTACTGAAATAATAACCTTGACAGAAACAAATGTCTAGTTAGTGCATATTTCATGAAATACCCTTGAAATGTTCCTATGAAGCAATTACAAAGGAAGGTTTGTTCTTTTTAATTGAAAGATTATTCCTTGAAATGAAATAGTATTTGATAGACTGTTTTTTTTTTTTTTCCAAAATTACTTGTATGTAACACAGGCAAGAAAAAACAGGTTTGTATAAATTTAATGCACAAGCATCCTCTGACTGCATTAAAGACTGAATGCTAGGTGAACTAGCCAGAGGTCATAAAAGTAGTAAACCATAGCTCCCAGCTTTGTCAGAAGAAAATTTTTTCTATGTACTTCTGTTTTATTGAAATAAAACTTCTAGGTTTTAGGACTTTCAGGTGCTTGCTGCTTCATTCCTTTCTTCTTCAGACACAACATAGTATGCTACTTAACAATCAAAATAACATCTATATAACACAACATTTGCTATTCACAAATAGCAATTAATTCCTACAAGACACAGGGTCATGGAATTGTTTTGAATTGAATTATTTCCTTGTGCTGAACACACTTCTACTGCCATCTTCGTACTCTTGGAATAGTACAAGCCTTGCTTGAATAAAAAATTATTTCTTTTCTATCTTTATCTGATAGTACTTTGCACACTAGTATGCAACTGCACACTTACAAGTACAGGCCACACAATATTTAAAAACACAAAAAAATGAAAAATATACTAACTTGTAGATGTGTCCTAACAAAAGATTTCTTCCCTGTGTAATCAAAATTATTTCTCATTAAGAAGTACAGTAACTGTGAAGCTTCAGTACGAATTGAGCTCAGTTTGGAATTACAATACTTCAGAATCTCATAGCACAGGGCAGAACACATATCAGCTCTACCTTCATAAAACGTAGAAGGAAACTGAGGAAAAAGCAGAAAAGAAACAAGTTATTCATTAACACAAGCTTCAGTTCTTGACACAATAAGCATGTCAAGAAACATACAAGTATATTAATATTTCCAAACAATGGAAAAAACAATTATAGTAGTACAAAAAAACAAAATGATTTTTATAGCAATTCAAAGGATAATTATTCCATGCTGTTGGGATCACATCAGTCCTTATTTACTGATTTTAATTTGGAATTTTTAGTTCTTAAACTACTTGATAGTATATTGTTAGCTAAAGAACTGGATAAGTACTTGAAGATTAATTATTTTAAAACTTCTTACCTTAAAAATAAGTGCCCTTAAAGCAATGAAGACATTTTTCAATGCTGTTTCAGATTGATTCTTTTGAAGGAAGCAGAGGTATACATCAAATACTTTTTTCATCAGTGGATTATGCCCATGATCAGTCAGTAGTTGATTCTTTAAATTAAGAGTGAGAATTTAGGCGTTTTGTACTGTTTTATACTATTCTAAGAACACATACAGATCATCCAAAAGCAGGAAATTAATAAAAATCTGCATAGTATTACTGAGATGTTTAATAACACAAGCATATCTGAACTTCAATTAGATGTTTCTAACATTTCATTCATCTTGCTTACAAAGTGTTGGCTTCTGAATAGATTTATAGAACATGATAGTTTTTAACAGCTGTTAGTTAAATTAACAGTTCTTTGAGAGGCACATGCAAAATATTAACTCACATAGTGGAATTTTCTCATCGCAGTACCTCCTACTACAGGGCTCTTAAGGACAAAGGTATTAGTTTTCAGAGTTTTATCTGTCTCAATATTCAAAAGCTCATTCTGAGGCATGAAATACACAGGGTTACTCTTGATTTCTGTATCATCAATAGCTGCCTTCCATTCAAACTCTTCTTAAAATCTGGTCCCCTCCAATTTCACTAGCACAGGTACTGGCTGTGCATCTACTTTTAACAGTTTATGTTACTTGTGCATTCTCCCTTTGTCCACTGTGCATATGCGCTAGGTTCCTATGGGATTCTAGGATGAAACAATGAGGTCTCTCCTCTTCTAAAACACTGAAGTATTCCAGTGGTTAATAAATTCAGGGACTGCTCATTGCTGGCCAGGGAGTCCAGGACAGAGAGGATCATGTTAAATATTGTCCCCTCTGACTCTACTGGTCCTCAACCACTATTCCACTAGGTTTTGTGCCTTCTGTAAGTCCTTTCTGAACGCTCCACTCTGCCTTGTCATTGCTATATGCAAGCATCCAAACAGTATGCTGCAAGGCAGCTCCACTACCATCTCAAGTAAGCTTTTTAAGGTAATATTAACTCCAAGAACCTTGTTTNGGCTCTTATATCCTGCCTCAACCTCTCTCAAACATGGAAGAGATGTCTAACTGCAGAAGTCTTTTATCTATGGAAACGTGGAAGAATGGCTTCATGCTAAGGGATTTCAGCATAGCCCTTGGCATTGGGGTGTCCTTCAATATTGAAAAAGTGAAGGAGGTGATCCTACAGTAAAAGCCGTGCTGAAAACCAGTCTGATAACACGACTTGCAGACCAGAAGAACTCACAGCATGCTTTCAAGCTTTGTGGATGAATATATACAAATACTCACAGGAGACCAAAGATCGCTAAATGCTATACAGGGAAGCCACAGACAGGCCATTTCAGAGGAAGCTAGACATAAATGGTCGGATATGACCCAGTCAGCATATTTAGTCATGGGAAAAAAATTATGTCCTGAAACAGTATACAGATCACCCAAACCTAAACAGCTAACTGCAAGTCCTAAAAGATGCTAGGCTTACTACTAGCAGACTTACAGCAAAATAATTAAATGTTTTCTAACAAATCCCTATCCTTTTGAAAAAATTGACATAATATCCTTTCTTTAGATGTCCCAGCATCAGAGTTAGGCAGTTCACTAAAACAACCTCGAGCAGCAGGAACTCATACAGGATCAAAAGTCTACCAAGAAACAGACATAACTTGTACTTTCCCTGTTGTAATAGGTAACAGAGATATGATCCCCACTAGCGAACGATGACACTAAGCAGAAAAAGGTGTCTGGCCTTCTATATAATATGCTAATTATTTCCAAAAGGAGTGGATTGGTATTACATCTGTTTTAGTGCATTGAATAGAAGTTCCTGATCCTCCTACCTGTTTTGTTTGGATCTTGTAGACTATTCTGGTCTACTTTCCTTGAAGACTATTCCTACTTTCTGAACATACTACATACAGATAAACTTGAAAGACTGTCATTCCAAGTGTGATGGGCAGCTGATAACTATAAGATTAGCGCTCATCCTTCTAACTTTAAAACTACGTATCTTCATTTTCAATTCTGTCATACAGTCTATGGTTAGAGCTGATTCTAAACACTTCCTAATTAAATTACTAATAAAAGGTATCTCATTATAAATAAGTTCATGTTTTCATAACTAAAGATAAGGCATTAAATTCGAATCTTCAAGCAAGGCTCTCGATCCAAAGAGGATGCGCTAACCAGGGGAGAAACAAGCTAGAGCTATCATCCCTCCTTTTTATAGCTTCACCTTTAATGTTTCTGAATGGGGCGGGGGGGGGCAAAAAAAACCCCACAGATAGGAGGCATATGCAAGTGATCTATTGAGATTTCACAGAAAACCTGCAGTAGCTCAAAAAACTAAAACAGAAGTCTCACCAGTAGACAAACTGAAATGAAGCTACAGAAAAGGAACACACACAAATTGCTCTTAGTTACTGAGTGACTTCATGTAAGGAGAGGCCAAGTTCAATATAGAAGCCTGAGTGTGTCCAAATATCATTTATGATCTTGACACAAAACAGACAGTTTTACCACTCATTAGGTAGACACTAAGGTTTCTAGAAATATTTTTAGAAAGTTAGGATGAGGAAGGAGCTTTTCCAGCAGAATATTGCTGATCAATAAGGAGTATGCGTACAATGTATAACTGAAGCCAAAGCATTTTGCTGCAACGTTATCAGCTATTACATGACACAACAATGAAATACCACACAAGAAATGCTAAAAATGCAATTTTAAAAACAAGTAAAAATATTTATTTTTTTCTGAAAGATTATTATAGGAAATGTTAACATCAAGTCAAGAACAAACCTTAAAAGCCATTGTGAATAACGATAGAGTATCCAGAATTGTAAGGCAAACTTCAGTGGCAATATTTGCTTCAAGCAAAGACTGGTGAAGAACATCTGCATCTGAATGGCCATAGCCTACAGAAATTTCAAATGAAGTGTAAGTGCTCAGTACACTTATTTAAATATTTCTTACTTCCAAAAGACTTGCTGAACTAGGAAAAGATTAACAAGTAAAAAGCCTGACAAGAGTTAATATTCAATACAGAAAAATAATTCATATGCATTTAAGTATTTGTCAAATATATGCACATAATTATTCTAGCATAATTTGCACAGGATTATAAAAATACATTAAGTACAAATGTCAACAACAGAAGCATTAAATAGCAATGAAAACATTAAATCATCTGATGATTCATATATACATATGTATATACATGTATGTATATATAAAAATATATATACTTACATATACATACATATATTCCTAAAATAAATACTACAGCAGCACGGAGTTACAGATGAAAATATGTATTGGCAATTTAGTGATGTTATAATGATCTCAAAGTCAACAATTATAAAAATATAGAACACCAAGCGTTGAAGGAATACAGTCATGCACTTATCTGCAGTTGAAGATCCAAGGAAGTCATTCTGCTCTGTAGCAATACCATGCAATAACCCCGTATTTAGCCAAAATTCTTCTAATTCCATATTGCATTCAAATAATTTTAAAAACAAATCACGTTTCAGCACTGGTTGAAACATGTTGTTTATATTCCCTAACATTGATCTTTCATAACTGGATTGACAAATGTGTTCTGGCTGCTTTAC
Organism: Chauna torquata; assembly: GCA_013399475.1. Lineage (NCBI taxonomy): Eukaryota > Metazoa > Chordata > Aves > Anseriformes > Anhimidae > Chauna > Chauna torquata. The sequence continues at coordinate 32,898 of VXAL01009375.1, read as the reverse complement.
ACAAATTTGGTCTGGACCACATTGATATGTTAGATTTACAGTCAACTTAGCATCACTAAATGAATGAGAAGCATGATGTGAACTTGTTGAGACTATGAAAAGAAGAGAACAAATGACATTTTATGCTAACACCTGGCCATTTCTTTCTGCACCCTCTTGCTTCTCTAGCTGAAGTATGCATGCATACCCGTACACAGATTTTTTCTCTTCCCTTATCCAGACTATGCAGACCTACTGCAATGTGTAGGTTAAAAAGAAAAGTCATGGTTTGGAATCTGTGTCTGTTTTTAAGAACAGAATTATGAAGCACAAACTCAAAACAAGCAAAAAAAAAAAAAAATCAAATATAGGAAAAAAGATCTGTAGAACCTCTTCTAGCATATTCTGCCTGCTTTATAGCTCTCCTGAACACCGGAAGGGAGCCAGAATGACCACTGCTTTCTGCAGATTTATATATGCTTTCTGTTAGGAAGTACACATCTCTTTCCTATCAACTTTTAAGTTCTCTCTGCCTCCACCTCTTCCTTTTCCTGCGTATTTTCTTTACGGCTTCAATCCAATTACCTCCTTCACCTCTGTAATGAGGGAAAGGAACAACCAGTATTTGGAAGCAAGTTTCAGCACAACAGCCATTTGCCAGTATTTTCCTTTTAGTAAAAGCATTATTTTCCTTCAGGAAATTCAAAGAAAAATGCTTTTTCATAGGAGTGACCTTTGGGTGACCAAAAATCCTGTGGTTTCAGTACTGTTGAAGATATCAAGAGATGATGACTATTTTGAAAACTGCACTGAGGACAGGGGAAATATTCTTTAAAGAAATAATTTGTTTGCTCTTCCAGATATGAAGAAAAGTTATTATAAATCCTAAGTTCCAATGTTGTTCCAGTTTTCAGAAAATGTAAGAAAGACGACCCTGGTAATTACAGGCCTGTCAGTCACACTTCAGTGCCTGGTAAAATTACGGAGAAAAATGACCCTGGGAGTTACTGAAAAACACTTGAAAGACAACGCAGTCATTGGTCATAGCCAACACAGGTTCACATGGGGAAAGTCCTCTTTAAGGAACTTAACTTCCTTTTATGACAAGGTTACCCATCTAGTTGACCAAGGGAAGCCAGTAGATGCAATTTTTTTGGATTCTAGCAAAGCTTTCGATACTGTCCCTCGTGGCATCCTTCTGGACAAAATGCCCAGCATACAGCTAGACAAGTACACAATATGATGGGTGAACAATTGGCTGACAGGTCAGACTCAAAGGGTTATAGTAAACGGGGTTACAACAGGCTGGTGGCCAGTCAGTAGTGGGGGTGCTCCATAAGGCTCCATTTTAGGACCGCTTCTCTTTAATGTTTTTATAAATGACTTGGAAGCAGGATTCGAATGAATACTAAGTTTGCAGATGATACTAAATTAGGAAGAGCTGTTGACTCCCTCAAGGGTGGAGAGGTCTTGCAGAGAGCTCTTTATAGATTAGAGTACTGGGCAATCACCAACTGCATGAAGAGTTGCAAGCAACTGCATGCTTCAACAAGAGCAAATGCTGGATTCTGCACCTGGGAAGGGGCAACCCTGTCTATATGTACAGAGTGGGGGACAAGAGGCTGGAGAGCAGCCCCGCAGAAAGGGATCTGGGGTTCTGGTTTGATGGCAAAATGGATATGGGTCAACAGTGTGCCCTGGCAGCCAGGAGGGCCAACCATACCCTGGGGTGCATCATTGCTGGCCGGTCGAGGGAAGTGATTGTCCCACTCTGCTCTGCACTGGTGCAGCCTCACCTTGAGCACTTTGTGCAGTTTTGGGCACCACAGTATAAGAAGGACATGAAACTATCAGAGAGTGTCCAAAGGACGGCTACAAAGATGGTGAAGGGTCTAGAGGGCAAGATGTATGAGGAGCAGCTGAGGTCACTTGGATTGTTCAGCCCAGAGAAGAGGAGACTGAGGGGAGGCCTCATGGTGGCCTGTAGCTTCCTCACAAGGGGAGCGGAGGGGCAGGCGCTGATCTCTTCTCTCTGGTGACGGTGATAGGACTTGAGGGAACGGCATGAAGCTGTGACAGGGGAGGTTCAGGCTGGGTGTTAGGAAAAAGTTCTTCATCGAGAGGGTGGTTGGGCACTGGAACAGGCTCCCCAGGGAAGTGGTCACAGCACCGAGCCTGCTGGAGTTCAAGAAGCGTTTGGACAACGCTGTCAGACACATGGTCTGATTTTTGGGTGGTCCTGTGTGGAGTCTGGAGTTGGACTCGATAATCCTTGTGGGTCTCTTCCAACTTGGGATTTTCTATGATTTTAAGTAAAAACCATAGCCAATGGACAGGATTCCAAACAGTTCAAACTTTGCTCTTTCCATAAATAATTTAGAATGAATAAGTGTTTGATTACAACACATTATTACTAGAGGGGCAGGATGCAAACAAAGTAACACAGCAGAGCTTAGTTAAAAGACTAATTTACTACATATGATATGGACATCTGCTTGGACATGCACATGAATATGCACTTAAAACCAACTAAAAACACTAAAAACTGAATAATCTTTGATGACTACAAGCTTGACAAAGACTGTACACTGCTATTATAGATCAGGGTATATCTCTTATGTATATTCGTGTGTCACCGTATTATATTGACTTTCCTCCTCTCCTCCAGCCCCAAATGATCCATATTATAGATCCGCCTTCTTGTTGTTTGTACTCAGATGCTTTAGAAATTTCAATAAAAGGCTTAATTCTTTTTACACCTAGGCACAAAACTACACTGAAATACCTCAGAGATGTGAAATATTACTTATACCATGACATCAGTTCTTTTCCTTAGTTAAATGATTAGAAAGGGAGAAATTAAGTTTATAAGTTGCATTTATAGACAACTTTACTTGTTTCTAAAATCATGATCCTTTGGCAAGATAGCAACTATTTCCACCAGATACATCCTTCCTGTATGCACCCATACAGGATACCTAAAAGATTTAAAGTTCTGAAGACTACCCTACATACATGATAAAGTCAGACTGACAACTACACAAACCCAAAAGTCAGACAAGACCAAAGATATAAAAATCTATTTAACGTTTGACATGGCTTTTATAGCAACATGTTTTCACCTTACAAAACCATGGCCAATACGAAATGTAACATTCTAATATTTATTAAATGTCCAACATTAAAAACACTATCATCATATTACTCAAAGTCAGCTGAATGAGACACCTTCATTGATAATTCCTTCAAACTAGATGGAAAAGAACAGAAAGCTTATTTTTACATAAGCATGCATTAATTAAAATCTTTCAGCTCACTGGCCTTAAAATCAGTAAACTTGGCCAATTTCTGGAAGTATGAAATATTTTTGCATACAGGGCCCAGAAGCAGCCACATGATTTATTTCCCAGATAATTTTTTTTTCAAATCAATCTTTCTCTACAGAGTATTTTACCATACTGAATGTATAGTCACACAGTGTAAAAGCTCTTTTGTGTATCAAAAAACATGTAAAAATTTACAGCAGCAGCACTGATACAGCAGCAGCAGATTGCTTACATGAAAAAACTATTTTGCACAACTATCTAGTTTTCTGAAATGTTTAATTTAAAGAATTGCATTTTTTATATTTAAAAAAAAATGAGAATATTTATAAACAGAAGGTTGTTTTTGTTGTTTTGTACTTTCAGTTTTCCACTAGACTCCACAGTAAGTCTTGTGCAATTAGGTTAACTGTTGCTTTATATTACAGATAACGAGCTAAAAGGTTTTAAGTATCTGTAGGGGGCAGTTAGATATGCTTTGGGAAATAAAGAAATTAACTTAGTGAACATACAGTTAAGTCAAATAACTGCTTTACTTCACACAATTCTTTTCAGTCCCAGTGTTGTATTTTACTGGATTAGTCAACCAGTTGAACTGCTTTTGAAGCTGAAGATTGCAAAATAGTGCTTCAGAATACTTTACATACAGTATAACTTGCAATTTAAGAGCAGCATATTTAAAAAGACAGGACATAAGCAGATTTCAATACAGCAGTCTTATAGAAGCTGACTTCAACCTGATTAAATCTTACCATTGTCTACAGAAATTCCAAGAACACTTGATATCTTTCTCACACTGAAAACAGAAAAATCACTTCATTATTGGACGCTTTTTCACTTCCAGACAAACTAAATCATGGGTTTCATATTCTCCGCAGAAATTCTAAGAAGCTTATCTGTCCTTAGGAGATGTCAAAACATGGAGATATGGTCAAAGTGCAAATTTTTACTTTCAGATTAATCATTTATAAGATCAAGTGGGAAAAAAAAATGAAGCTTACTGAAGGAAACAGAAAACAAGGAAATTCCGTAACTATGTGCAGCACAAAGTAGAAGTGCATGTAATTGAAAAAAAATTCAAAATACAATTTTACAATATGCTGTGGTTAACCACGCTCCATGTTATGGCACCAGCCAGCACTGATTGTTCTATCATAAAGCAGGGAACAGATCATTGACTGATTCCAGTTATTTGTTTGACCTAGAACAATGAAAGTCGTTGAAATGCACTGGTATGGCTCTGGGACCTGTCTCTGGTGTTGTGGTACTGGTTGAGGATGATGAATGTTACCATGTCATGAGACTTACTGTGGTTAAAAGTGAGAGAGTTATCCAGGCTGCTCAGCTGCTGCAATCTGGCATGCATCATTCCTGTTCTGTTACGGGAAACAGGCAATGTCTGAGATTTTCGATCATGAACTATGGATCCCAACCCCTCCTGGTTCCTGCAAGATGGGTGAAATGGGATAGAAGCAAAAGTTAGACATGTCAACCTGCAGCAAGGTAGGAAGTGTTAGTTAAGCAGCTACAGCACAAGAAGTTTTATAGAAGGAATCATAATGCAACCTATTTAATGTTTTACCTATAAAACAAAAATAGGTAGCTTAAAAAAAAAAAGCATCACAGCAAACTCTTTCCTAAAAATCTCAAAGCATGACAGCAAAAGCACACAAGCAGTCGCTCTGGAAATGCTAAATTTACTTCAGAGCTCTTGTGAACATAAATATTTGAGAACATGAATATTCTGAAAATATTCAGAAGCTAAAACCAAAGTCCTCTATCTTGATTGTAAAAATTTTAGAAAAAAAGTTAGAAAGACGCATAGTGGTAAAATTAGAAAGCATACATGCAACAGGGAAACAGGAATTAACTGAGGTATTATCATGGACATCTTACCCAAGCAGGAAGGGAGAAGAGCCATACACTTTGTTAAACTTGCAGCAATCAAGTGAAGAAAACAGAAAAGCAATCTGTGTTAGCAATCAGTACAGGCTAACTTCCTATTGTGTACCACCACCAGAGCTGATGAAAAATGAAAACCAGTGCTTGAATAATTCCCTGTTCCCTTTCATTCTGTGTCATTGGGTATTTTAAGAGTACGTGCATTGACTGTGATATGCTTTAGTGGAACAACAATGTGAAAGACTAGAAAGCTACATTAATTGTGGAAATTCAATACCTCTGCAGAACACAAGATGATTTCTACAGCTTAAGTTGTTTGTTTGTGGGGTTTTTTTTGTTTTTTTGTTTTTTTAGCATAACATGCAGTACACAGACTAAGCGATCAGTAAACAAAAAGGAAGCATGGTAGTCTTCTCTAAAAACTAGTCAAAAGAATTAGTTTATAGCATTTTTCACAAAAAGCCTAAAAATTACAGACTCCTGTAAATCCAGAGTTTGAAGTACATTGAAGCACAAAGGTTACAATTAAAATCTTAAGAAAGCCAGATTTATTTTGGCCACTGATTTTTTTTTTTTCAAGGTGTGTGAACACAGACAAGATCTTTTTCTGAAAAATTTCCAGGAAGGTAGTTATGTTTGTTGTTTGTAGAAGCAGATTCACATACCATTAAATCTAAATTAAAACCAAAAAATCTAACATCTTAGAATACCTCCTTACCATCCAATGTCAGCAACAACTTTCTCACCAGGTTCAAGAGGGCCAGTATTTCAACCCCATAAACTTATAACTATAACAGTATCACCATGTCAACCACAGTGTAAGGTCTAAACAGATTGCTGTATTTTGCTATTAAAAAAGTACTTTGTGTTAAAAAACACAGTAATGCAAAGATATTCAAATAATATAGTACGTTTCTGAGATTTTCTCCTAAACAGCCATCAATAGGAGCATACAGGTACCTAGCAATACTTCGGACTTTGAGTTGAAAAACAGCAGGGTTGGAATGTCCACTACTCACCTCTTTAAACAGTAAAAACACTGTGTTAAATATCTAAAACATTTCAACTGACATGGTTTTATGGCCAAGTGAATAAAGAAAACATTAAAATAAACAATAAAACTTCTTCCCCAAAGATATTATTTCATTAAAAAAACCTGCTGTAAAAAGATAGTACCAAGGGCAGGTAAACTTTAAAGTAATTTATAATAAACACAACACACATCATTCTGAAACAGATACTGGACTTTCAAATAGGATACAGAATTGTTAATAGAGTAACCAGTTACTTACTTCAATGCTTCATTTTAAAATAACTTTTCTACTCCTGTACAATTTCTTTGTAACAGATTTGTACACACTATTTTTCCTAGTGTACACAGTACAGTACACGCTATTATTCTTAGTGCACAAGACAGCTAAATTTAAATTCCACACAGTACCTGGCTATGTATCGTTTCCCCATGTACTGGAACTGATGTAAGCATACTCTGCAGAGAACACACAAAAAAGTCAGAGAAGCAACACTTAAAACAATCCATTATAAATTTATGTACATTGGAATTATTCAACTATTATTTTTGCTTAATTTTAAACTCTTATGTCATAAAACTTTATTTCTCCCACACTTAAAATTCCTGTCCAATTCCCCAGCCAAGAAAAACTAGACACAGCTCCTTTGAAATCAGTCATGGATGGTTGTTGTTTTGGTCAAATTGGGATTAATATCAAAGACATGTAAGGCTGCCTCAAGAGCACACCTATCTCAACTTATCTGCATCAAAACAGCTAGTGTGAGTCTAACAGCGACAAGCTAGAAGAGCCAAATCATGAAAAAAACAGAGCACCTTAGAAAATCGTAAACACTGAGTTCAAGCGCTTCATAGAATCACAGGATGGCTGAGGTGGGAAGGGACCTCTGAAGGTCATCTGGTCCAACTCCCTGCTCAAACAGGGACACCTCGAGCTGCTTGCCCAGGACCATGCCCAGGCAGCTTCAGAAGACCTCCAAGGAGGGAGACCCCACAACCACTCAGGGCAGACTGTACCAGTGCTCCATCACCCACAGGGTAAAGAAGTGCTTCCTCACGTTTACACGGAACATCTTGTGTTCCAGTTTGTGCCCATCTTGTATGGATTCATCTTGTATAGGCTTTTAATATTTATAGGGAAGTAATGTTTAGCATCAGTTATTACAGACAAAACTTCATTATGTGAAATTAAGTTCACAATTACTTTACAAATGAACAGCAATGTAACTTGCAAAGAAGAGAATCAGAGATAACCAGCTATTACATACATACATACATATATATATATATATATATGCACACATTTTGCAAAATGTGAATAAGGGCTCAAAATAAGGGAAAAAAATCAAAACTTATGCCCTTTGGCCTAAATTCCCTTGGTTACAGGTTGTTATTTTGTTGTTGTGTGTTTCCTTTTTCTTTTTTCTTTTTTAATTCTTTTTAATTTTGTGTTCCCTAAACTGCTGTTGTGATGGGAATCTCATTTGATAATCGGTAATTTGATATTACTGATTTGATTACAATTTTTTATTTCCACTTNAGGTCATCTGGTCCAACTCCCTGCTCAAACAGGGACACCTCGAGCTGCTTGCCCAGGACCATGCCCAGGCAGCTTCAGAAGACCTCCAAGGAGGGAGACCCCACAACCACTCAGGGCAGACTGTACCAGTGCTCCATCACCCACAGGGTAAAGAAGTGCTTCCTCACGTTTACACGGAACATCTTGTGTTCCAGTTTGTGCCCATCTTGTATGGATTCATCTTGTATAGGCTTTTAATATTTATAGGGAAGTAATGTTTAGCATCAGTTATTACAGACAAAACTTCATTATGTGAAATTAAGTTCACAATTACTTTACAAATGAACAGCAATGTAACTTGCAAAGAACAGAAGCAGAGATAACCAGCTATTACATACATACATACATATATATATATATATATATGCACACATTTTGCAAAATGTGAATAAGGGCTCAAAATAAGGGAAAAAAATCAAAACTTATGCCCTTTGGCCTAAATTCCCTTGGTTACAGGTTGTTATTTTGTTGTTGTGTGTTTCCTTTTTCTTTTTTCTTTTTTAATTCTTTTTAATTTTGTGTTCCCTAAACTGCTGTTGTGATGGAAATCTCATTTGATCATCGGTAATTTGATATTACTGATTTGATTACAATTTTTTATTTCCACTTTTTAAAGGTCTCCAGATTCCAGCATAACAGCAACAGGGTTTCTGACAGAACTATTTTCTAAAGGGAATCTGCTTTTACAATAGTAAGAAGACATATCCTAAAAGATATTTTGTGTCATTAAAAAAATTCACACTTAAATATGATGTTATATTTGGTTCAGGAGGGTGTCGATCTCTCCTCAGATGCCAAGTGATAGGACGCAAGGAAACAGCCTCAAGTTGCACCAGGGGAGGATTAGATTGGATATCATGAAGAATTTCTTCTCAGAAAGGGTGGCCAAGCATTGAAACAGGCTGCCCAGGGAGGTGGTGCAGTCCCCATCTCTGGAGGTATTTAAGAGACGTGTGGACGTGGTGCTTAGGGATGTGGTTTAGTGGTGGACTTGTAGTTTTAGGTGGACAGTTGAACTTGATGATCCTAAAGGCCTTTTCCAACCTAAATGATTTTAAGATGGCAATTTTATTCTGTGTTCCTTAAACTTATTCTGTATTCCTTAAACGATGATCTCCTTTGATCATCGGTAATTTGGGATTATTGATTTCATTACAAAAAAACAATCCCGTCCAGCCCTTAAATAAGAGGTCACTAATAGTGAAATACTGTTCACTGATTTGGTACAGTTTACACCTCATGCTTCAGTCTATTACCTATGCTCATTTACTTGCGCAGTTCTGTTTCTGGTACAGTCAATATCATGCCAGATGTACTCAATGGATGAATTAAAATATTATCTACCGCATATTTCTAAAATAAACTTTGAGTATCACATTCCATAACACAATTAATTACTGATACTACAATGACTGAGCCTGTACTATGGAAATGAAGAAAACAGTTCAGTGAAACAACAAGGCGTGCAGAAAGGCTTCTGTGTTGCACCACTTCAAGCAGACAGGACCTTCCTCATTTTCTGTTTATGTATCAGCCAATTCTCTTGAACAAATAATACTAAATGCGGACAGGGCTGGAGTGTAGCAGTTGATAACAAATAACGAATTTATCATACATCATCTTGTTCACAGTATGGTGTAAGACGCAAGAGGAAAGCTAGGAGGACAGTTCATATTGTTTTGTTTCCAAAGTTACGCGATTCAATCAATTTTCATATGCAACCATATCACTTCAGAAGTTCGCAAAACAACATGTATTTGGACACAGACAGGTTAACAAGAGAGTCTGTTCCTCCTACATGAGCAAAGCCATATTCTGAGTACTACTCACTGTTTAGGAACTTCCTCAAATCACTTCTGTACAGCCTAATTCCAGAAACTATCATGGAATCGGACAGACACACAATTGTGCACACCAAGTTAAGGATTTGGAAACTGAGACTGAGATGGTATTACTTTTCAAGTAAAGAAAGAATAACACACATACATTTATATCCATACTCAAGATTTTAACAGCATAGTATAATGCATGATTTTATGACAAACTCAACAAAAATCTTACTCTGTAATTGTGAAAAAGTCCATGAGTTCAGATTTTGTAGCCTTGTTCCAATACGTAAACAATGCATCTAAGAAAATGAAAAATATTAGAAACAAGACAAAGGCAGTAAGCACAAAAAAACATTAAGTAGAAGAGTTAAAATGCTCTTAGCTTTCAGATAAAGAGGATTTAGAGAATCTAAAAATGGCTGGTGGAGTTACAGATGATGATTATTATTTAAAGTTTTCTGTGAATTCTCTAAATGAGTTTCTACAATATGCTTTTAATGAATCCATAATATTCCCATACAATTTCATATTTAAAGAGTAATAATTGTGTAGTCAATGGTGACTATACCGTTCAAAAAAATATACGACATCAGAATTTGTTGGACTATTATTCCTCTAATCTGCTTTTTTGTAGATTAGTATCAACATTTTTTAATTCAAAGATGATTTCTTCTTTTTCAATTTACAGTGCTTTACCATGCATTGGGTGGGCGACTATGGCCAACTATAGATTAGTCAGCAAATCGAAGTTATTTGCACAGATTTCAAAAATGGCTATGAATTTTTTACAAAGCTTGTAGTTGCATAGCCAAGACCTGGTCTCTTTTGCCAAAAATGTTCAAAATTAGCTAACAACTTCAAAATTATTACAAAGATGTGTGACAAAGATTATTTGACACTTGTTCTTTTCCAGAAGAATCACGACCACAAAAAAACAAGACATTCAGCTAATGCAAAGTTTAACTTGAGCTTCCCAGAAATTCTGAATAATTTTATACATGGTTTCAAAGTATAAAATAGTGAAAAAGACGTTTTTGATTTTTACTGTTCTTTGTAATTGAAAAACATAAAATATCTATGCAATTACAAGAAAATCTAACAGTGTGACTGGATATTGAGTACTTATTAACCTTTCAGTTCTCATTCTTGATTAAGTGGTGCAATAAATTAGAGTTCAAATAGTACTGCATAAACTCAATTTTTAGAATTTAACATCAAAATAGGCACAGAAAATAATTACCTACTTTTGACATGTTTACAACAAACTAAATTTTTTTTTTTTTTTTTTAAATATTGATCAAGGATAGGGATGATTCTGATCTTAAGGATTTGCCATTCGTGCAGTATTTCCATGTCTCCACATCCTCCTCCAGAATAGCATGACTCAAAAATGTCAATGGATACTACCCACAAACATCCCTGAAGAATGAAGAAGCACTAATATCCCCATTCCAGAAATTGAAACATACACTGTGATCAGACCATTTGGTTCCCTGTCATACAGGAAGTTCTGCAGAAGGGAGAACTCATCTAGCCCTAAACTCTTCTACTGACCAATGAACTATTCTTGACCTCCATTTGCCAAATCAGACTGTATTATCAAACACACACATATGCTTGCTTACCAAGTCTTGTAGCCTCATGCTTTGAAGGAATAATGAATATTTAATGGCTACAAGGCTTCAGTCAGAGTTTAATTTGATCAGTCACACATTTGTAAAACAAGGCACAACATGACACCTATGCCTAAAATATTCTGCTGATTTTTTAAAAGGTATTAAGCCACATGCATAAATCCAAAGCATCATTTCAGATTTATGAAAAATAGGTGGAATTACCTACCCTCTGACATACTTCTTAAGATATGAAGGAAACACATGAGCAGACTCTTGATCTCTGCTTGGTCAAGTTTGTCATATCGAACAACAGAACTTCCTAAAGTGCTGCTCTGTTGGTTCTGAAGAGAAAACAGGCATTTTGGCTGAAAAGTTCTTAAACTGATAATGAACTAAAATGTTTAAAATTGCCTTATTAATTCCTGCAACAGAAAAAGGATCTCAGAATGGAGACAAAAATGTTTTATGTAGAGACAAGTCACTAAAACACACATTGTGCACATGAAGTATACAAAATTAAACATCGTTTGTTTTTCTTTCCTTCTTTGTAGGAATTTTTTCTCGCCCAGAAGGATGAGTAAGAGGAAAAGTTACCTAACAGTGACTTTAAATCAAGTTAATTATGTATAAATACCCACATTGTAGAAATCAGGCATGCCCTTTTTGCTTAGTTGAAACACTTCAAAAATACATGCTACTGTTATGCAATAAATATATGCTCCTTTGCTTTGAAGAGACTTTATGCTGAACTGTAGGCAGACCTGCCTCCACAAAATTCTATTTAGAGATAGAAGAATCCCGAGGAAAACACACATGTATGGAAACAGAGTGCATTGTGGAAGACCAGTTACTGATAAGTAACTTGCCCTGGCCTCAAAAAACCTTTCTTCCCACTTCAAAATCCAGTTTATACAGTTCCTACACTTGTGGGAAGTTAATCAGCAACGCTCAATACAGAAGAAAAGCTGTCCAAAAAGAAAAAAAAAAAAAAGACTTTCAAAATATGTACTGCAGAAAGAGCTAGTAAAAGGAAAAAACAAAACTGATAGAATAGAGCTTTAGGCAATAACTTATTTGTAAAAGAATCATTTCCACACAATCAAGTCTTATAAAATCCTCAATCTGAAGCTTTTACAGATATGCTATATAAACGTTTCTTTAAAGGATATATTACGCCCTTTTTAGTGCCTAATCCTCGCTTACCATATGA
>VXAL01009372.1:21350-43300 GCA_013399475.1 Chauna torquata | reverse complement strand
CCGAAGCCCTCCGGGGCTGCGGCGGCCCCGCGGCGCTCCCTTCCCCTCTCCTCCCATCGCCCGCTGCCTGGGCGGTTAAACTGATTATTGGTGGAGGGCAGGGAGGTAATTCGGGATTTCGTTGCTTTTCCACCCACTGGAAATAAATCCCGGATAGGCTCTGCCGGCTGAGCCGAAATGACTTTCCGCTCACCCCCGCCGCGCGTTTAAGGCTGATGAAGAGCAGAGAGTACCAGGGAAAGAGGACAAAAGTTGATTATCAAGGGCAGAAGGGAACGAGAGGGAGCGGGGCTGCGTGGAAAACAAAATCAGCTCCGACGGCTCAGCTAAGCCGCCCTGCAGCTGAGAGTAGCTCCGGGGACGCAGGGTGGCCGTCCCCATCGAGGCAGGCAAGGGAAAGCCATAGCCGAAACTCCGGGCCTTGTTGGGGGCCGTGAATACTGCCTGTCCCACGTGTGTTATAGCCCTTTGATTGCCTTTTTTGTTTTCCTCTTGCGTAACCCAGTGTTAATAAAACAATAAAAAAAAGGCAGCTTGCCCTTTCTCCTACCCCCGCCTCGATTTCGCTCGGCAGCTCCTTTGTCCTTTTGCCCTCCCCGTTCCCAAGCCCTCGCCTCTCTCCCCTGTTCTCCCTCGGAGCGGCAGGGTCGGCCGGGGAGCGCCGAAGGGACTTCCCAGAGCCTCCTGCCACAGCCCGGGGGCAGGGGGAGGTCACGGCTGGAGGAGAAAATCAGGCGATTTTGTTGTTCTTAAACTCTGTCCGTGTGTCCTCACTGGCCAGGACTAACGGACTTTTATTAAGCCTTTTTATAAAAGTAGGGCTTTTTTGCTTTTCTTGCCCAGTTTTTGACTCCTATGAATAATGCCCAGAGGGTATCCCTGCTGGGGTAGAGGCATCTCCAACGTGGGTATTGCCTGGTACCAAGGGGGAGGGAGGCTCTCAGGGCAATTTGCCACGACCCCGGCTTTGCCTGGGCACTGCCAGCCTGCTGCAGTTGCCCCAAAAGCACCAATCCCACTGCCCCGGGGCAGGGATGCTTGCACTGTGTGGGGCCAGGCAAATCCTTAGGGACCCCATTGAAGTAGGGATGAAGAAACATCTCCAGGGTCACACTGGGAAATCTGTGGCAAACCAGGGACTGAGTTAATCTCTGCTGACTCTCAGCCTGTTCATTTAGCTACAAGATCATCCTTCCTTCCTAATGTACTAGCCCCATGCTTTGAAGTGGTGTCTGTGGCTGTGGGCAGTTTATCTGGGGGTAGAGTTCTGATGTAGGCTCTGCTTTGCATCTTGTGTATTGTGAAGCCTCTTTCTTGAAAGTCTGTCGAGATGAGGCTGAAAAGATTTCCCCTTAGTGGAGGAAGGGGTTTCCCCCTTTTCACCCTGCTGTGAAGTGCTCTGGGTGACGGGATCAGGCCCATGAAGCCCACAGGTCCGTTTCGGATCCGGTGTGACTCAGTGGGCAACGCTGCTGATTCACAGGGGCCATGGACCCCCAGGAAGCTATTGTGGTGCAGGAAAGGCTTCTGTGACACTGGCGAAATAAGTCACCCTGAAGCACTGCTCAGAAAAGAGGGATCTTCAGGCTCCGTAGCACTGGCTTTGCTGCCTGGTGTGTGTCTGTCTTGACTCTGCTAATAATGAGCCAGGAAAAACCTCCTCGAGGTTCCCCATTAAATTCCTGTTCTCCTTTGTGGGGTAGCCAGGAGGAGATGTTGGCTACACGCGGGCTAGGGTGGTCTCACCTCTGAAGCAGTAGTGAGATGAGCAAGGTCCCACCAGGACAAGTGTCCTGGGGTCTGGCTCCAGGCAGGGCAGCAAGTGCAGAGCAATTGCATGCTGAGTTGCATGCTGGCCCCTTCCCTCCCTCGCTTTCTGGCTTCTAAGGGTTGTGTCACATCTCTCATTTGTGGAGGTGCAGTTTCATTCTGTGTGAGCTCAGCTCCGGCAGGGTGAGAGTGATTGTGTGGTGGGGAAGAAGAGCTTGCAGAAAGATAAAATGTATAGTCTCTTGGTGCTGACAAGGATTCTATTATTTATTGATCAGAGGAAGCATAGCACAGCTCTCTGTGATGAGCAACCTCGTATTTGCAGAAATGACCTCAGGGAAGCTAGGTTGAGTGGGGAGGGGGAAGCGAGGAGATTGCTGCAGGATGGGATGAGATGACTCACTGTAAGAGCGGCCTGCAAATATCCTGATCCCCCAGGCTTGTAATTAACCATTCACTGACTGCATGCATTAGCTGCCCCAGAGACATGAGACGTGTGTCTGTTCGAACGCGCACACTGACTTGGCTTGGGCAGATTTGTGTTCATTGAAGAGTAAAAACAACGTGGGGAGTAAATGTGCATAATGGCTATTTCTATGAACGGTACATATTTTTCCTATGCTGTGGCTGGGGGCAGGGGGAAGATAAGGTCAGCTATGCAAAACAAAAGGATTTAAAATCCACCCCATGAAACGCAATTTGAGATCAGGGCACTCTGGAGAGCTGCTTGTGTTTGTTGGCTTTTCCACCACCAGTTGTTAGGGATATTATATCAGCCCCCCTTCACGGTCTCCATGGTCATGTTGCTGCTTGACCCACTGCCTTGCGCTGGCTGAATTTGGCTGGGGGGGGTGGGAGGAAAGGTGCAGGTGTTGCTGAGTACCAGTTGACTGCAAAGTCACCCTCCTGGCCCCCGTCATGGAAAACAGACTTTCATCACGTCCAGTGGGCTTTGGATCGTGCTGGGCTCTTGCAACACAAGGACCCCACGGCACGACTGAGTGGGCGACAAGAGCACATCATGAATTTCAGCACACATCTGCTCAAACATTGCAAACGAATGAGACACCGGTGTTACGGGGCTGAAATGTCAGAGGTAGCCGTGGTGGGCAGCCCTGGCAGCGGGGCGGCCGTGGCCTGTGTGCGCGCAGATCTGCAGCGCTTCCTTTGTTTTGAAACCTTTCCTTGAAATGGGGCACCCGTGCTGACGCTGCTTATCGGGGCGAAACAGTCGCAGATTAATGAATCACATCGGAGGGCTTGCTTGCAGAGCCTTGTTTACTTGAGGGCCACGCTCCAAAGGATTATTGAATTTACCCGTTCAAGAGCTTTTGCCATTCATTTTTGTTCTGAAAAATCACAGGTGGTGGACACACAGCACAACTGACGTTTCCAGGCTGCTTCTGCTACCTGACTTATTCACGTTCATTTTGGAGAACGTATGCTTCTGTGCAGCCTGTTCCTAGCCTGGAAATAAGCAACGATTTAGCTGACGACAAACTTTGAGTAACAATGTAATAATAGGATTAATTCCTTTTCATTAGCAGTGCACTGAATGTAACGAATGCAGTACTTAACCATGCAGAATAGCTCATGTGGGGCTATTCAGTTGTCAAATGCTGTCACAGGATTTCATTAAGTTTTATAGCAGTTATTTAACAGATTGGTTTCAGAGGGACTGTCTTCATTAACTCGCTGTCTCATGCATCGTGGTGATTAATGACACAATCATAAGCATCCCCTTCTTGTGCCTGCGTCCATTCAAAAAGCAAGCAGAACTTTTATGCTGTCACAATGTATACACTAATAACAGATTTGGAGAGGCCGAATTCTGCAGACAGCTCCCTCTCGGACACTGGCAGTAGTGCTCGTGCATAAACGTGGGGGAGGGAGGTTAGTCCCTGTTGCACTGGAGTTAATGTTTTCTAGGCTCAGCAGATTTATGCTCACTAACAGTTTTAATCTCTATGCATCAGCTTTTAGCAAGTTAATAATTGTCAGTGGTATCAGAGGCTTTCCTTGGGTGCCTGAAGTCTCTTAAACAACCCTGCTTCCCCAGGGACAGGCCATTCCCAATCAGCCCCCGGGCGATCGTGGTGCGGCTCTGTCCCACTTTGTTACAAGCGCCCGAGCTTTTTTTCTTCTCCACTGTGATTAAACCATTTTTTTGGAAGCGCAAACATCCGTGTTTCTCTTTTTCCCTTCCCTAGGGGGATATGAAACCTTTAACTCACAATATCCTGAGTGCTGCGTGGATGGAAAGCTCATTTCCCCTGAGAGGAACGATGCGGAGAAAAACCTTCCCAGCCACTGTGAGAAGCAGAGTGCCAACCAGAAACCCGCCTATGACCAGGTGTGTGTCACCCAGGGGTCACCTCCCATTTGGGTCATCTTGTGCCACCGAGCTCTGGCACTTCAGTTCGCTGGCCCCTCAGGCTTCATGTCTGAGATGCTCCAAAGGCAGGTGTGTATGGGATTTAGTAGCAGTATTCATGTTCCTCCACCAAGAAGTAGCCATGTTTTCATTGGAGAACCCATGTGATGGCTCTAGAGAGCCTGGCAAGGGAGGTGACAGCTCTGGAACTAGAGGTGACATCCCATGTGCCTCACCAGTGCTGGCACAGGACACAATGACAGCTGTCAACAGGTTGTCACAGTCCCTGCTAGCAGCCTGTGTGTCACATCAGATGCCTTGTGTATGTGCTGCTGGTCAGCATCACCTCCACCTGGATTCAAAATCGGGCAACAGCAGGAGGTTAAAAAACCCTGTTTAGCCCCCAAACTGCATTTAGGACACATTTATCACGTGGCCAGGCAGCCCCAGGTGTGGGCTGTGAGCAGCTCCTGCCTCCCCAGGAGACACAGAACGGGCAGGGGAGGGGTGCGAGGCTGCCAGGGCTGTCACTTTCCAGCAGACAAAGCAGCACGCTTGGCGCCAGCGGTGGGGAGCGGGGCCCCGCGGGGTTTCCGTGGGGGAAGTCACCGTGCCCCCGCCCCGGGGCCGGGGAAGACGTGTGCTCCGAGATGTCACCCTGCGGTCGGGCTGCTTCCGCCCCGGGCACGCTGCCCAGCCAGCCCCCACACGCCCTCCGGGGGCCCCAGCCTCTGCCCCACGATGCAGGTGGCTCCCAGCTGTCCCCAAATCGTGGCACCACCTGGGCTGGCAGCTCAGGGGCTCAGAAGCTGATTTCTCACCCCTGGGAGCTGGCAGCAGCGCTGGAGCATCATGGAAAGTTACCTGCCGCCCCGGCCCCTCTGAAACACGTGTGTCAAACGGCGGCTTTTTTTTGTGGTGTTGTCACCCGACCTCTTCTCCTTGTGGGGAAGGAGGAACTGAGATTACATCTCAGGTGGGTGGCACTGGTGACGCCAGGGAGGCACGGGGAGGGGGCGTCCCCGGCCCGAGCCCCGCGGTGCCGTGGGGGACAGGGTGTCCTGCTGGGGTTTTGCTCTCGTGCCGGGCTTGGGAGGCGCGAGCGGAGCAGCTGAGCCCCGTGCTGACCTTCAGCAGCCTCCTCTGTCCACCTCCCTCACATGTGTTTTGGCAAAGCCTCCGCAGGGACACGGGCCTCGCATATGAAAGCACTTTGGGTGCCTCCTGAGGGGCAGTGCTTTAAAGAAAGCTGGAAACATCCTGCGCGCGAGTGGGCTGGCTCAGACTTCGTACCTCACAGATGTGGACAAGAAAATGAAAAGCTTCCTCCTGTGTGGGCTGTGCCATTGCAGTGATTCACTGGGAGCAACACCGGGGTCTCAAACCATCGGAGGGCGGGAGTGGGCACCCGCACAGGCTCCCTCGCCTTTCTTTCTGATATCAGGACTCGATACCCTTGAGAAGGTGGTGTCAGTTGCGTGTTTCTGCTCCTTCTCTTCCAGGGTGGTCCAGTAGAAATCCTGCCTTTTCTCTACCTTGGTAGTGCCTATCATGCTTCCAAGTGTGAGTTTCTCGCCAACCTGCACATCACGGCCCTGCTCAATGTCTCCAGGAAAAGCTCAGAGTCCTTCAAAGACCAGTACTGCTACAAGTGGATCCCAGTGGAGGACAGCCACACGGCGGACATCAGCTCACACTTCCAGGAAGCCATTGACTTCATTGGTAGGTGCCCTGGATCCCTGGCTGGTGAGATGCTGAGGGCTTCCTAAAGGGTGCTGTGTGCCCCAGTGCACTACAGCAGCATCCAAGCCCTCCCAGTAGAGCCATGGGTCCCTGTGGTTCAGGGGAATAAACCCCAGGGGATGCTGGTGGCTTGCTCTGGTCTAGCCGCTTCCAACAGGGCCACCAGAAATAATGGGTAACTGAGAGTCCAGATTTATGTTGCTGCATTTCAAGTTCTTAATGTCACATGTCAAATAAACAGGATGCAAAGCAAGGGCCACAGTGGCAGGGAAAACACTTTTTCCCTCGCTCTTTTAAAACAAAAAAACATTCCTAATAAATTTCCATATCTTCATATGTATTCATTTATTTTACAATACACATTGAGAAGGACACTTTAGAGTGACATCTGGGAACATACAGAAAAGTTCAAGCTCTCTCCCTAGCATCTATCCTCGCAGAGGGGTTTCAGCAAGGAAGGGGCACTCAGAGCAAGGTTTTTGGGATGCTGAGGAAGGAAAATGTCTCCTCTTGTCTGCCCAGTGGCAGTCAAGGAGAGTGAGCTGCTTAGCTTTGCTTTCTTTTCAAAGCAAGCTTAGGTGTAACTTCAGCATGACAGGAAGCAAAGTCATATGGCTGAATAACACTGAAGTCTATTGATTTCTGCAAACAGGGGGAAAGGAAAACAAACGAACCACATTGCAGGCCCTGTAAAAGCCAGGTGAATGCAGGGGCAGCTTATTGCTGTGCTGTGCTGGGATGCCCCCTGAAGTCAGGATCTTAGAAATCCGGCATCTCCCCTCAGCACAGACCTGTTTCTATTTCTCCTTTTGACCATACCGTTATCTCACCCTTTAAGTATCCCCAGTGAAAAAGAGGCCTTTGGAAAACTCAAGGGCCATACCTTCCCAGCTCATGTGCATCAGGCTGCGGTAGGTGAGCAGCACAGCAAAGGGCAGGCTGCTCCACCAGCAGCGCGGGGTGATTTGATGGGGTGGAGCAGCCTGTGCCTGGGTGGGGATCATGTTGTGATCAGGGCTGTTGCTCTCCAGTGGTGTGTCAGAAATAGAACAAAACCCCAGGTACAGGCTTGGGACTCATCACCCATTTGAATTTGAGCTCTTTGACGCTGCAGGCAGAAATGAAGGGGGGGAAAAAAAAAAAACACTGATGTAAGGGTGCCCTCTTAAGACCTTCCTCTTCCTGGTAAAGGACTCCTCAGTTTTCAGGGAAATGCTAACTCACTTTTCTGTCCCATCCCCAGCACCTTCTGATAGTAGTTGAGTCACCTGGAAACTTCCCAAAGATTTTGAGGATGATTTCAGTTTTCACTTTCTTTTAAAAGTGTGTGTGGTGTAGTTGCTGGGGATGACTCAAATCTGTGTCTTCCTTATTTTGTACAGTAGTTAAATATAACTGGTTGTGGTGGCACTGGTCCCCCAGCAGACAACTAAAGATGGGGAAATGATAACTGGCTCGGCTCTGCTTCAGTGCCGTGCACTGAGCACCACACTCAGAGCATTTCTCCATAAATTGGAGCTTGAACATATTGCTCAAGGCAAGAGACCAGAGGACATCTATTTTTGAACTGTATTTTAGTGTGGAAAGGGCTTATTTTAAGCCCATTCTCTTTAATCTAATAACAATCATTGTGTTGTGTGAGTAACCACAGAGGCTCCCTGTTGTGTAAAATGGGTGCTTTGCATAAGCCTTTTATATCCTGACTTAATTACAGCCTGGTTAAAGGATGCTTGGACTTAGCAGCTGCCTACCAGTCCCTGTATGCTTTGTGGTGAGGGCCCCAGGGAGCGAGCTCAGCCTCTCCACCCGAGGGTACCACCAAGGGTACCTCCGGGTACGGCTGTTTTCTGCTAACTGGCCAAGCAGGGTGTCGCATTTGGGCTTTAAAGAAAAGTCCTGTTTTTTCTAGCAAAGCTGATGAGAGGAAGCCAGCTCTGCAGTTCTTGCCTTTGAAATACCTGGTGGCGGGAGAGCCTGGCCAGGCTGGCCTGGGGTCAGTGCTTTGAGCCACAGGCAGAGAAAATGCAGGAACAGCATTGCCCAGATACCCAGTCTCTCACAACTCTCTGACAAGCAAATTGTACCAAAGCAGAAATAGGCACATGGGAAGGACTTTCCTAAAAATGGAGACAGGACCAAATCGGGATCTGCAGATCCTGAAACAAAGCTGCAGCTCAGCTCCAACCTGGGCTGGTTTTGTCCCCCTTCTCCTTCTGTCTCCGCGCCACCCCCAGTGCCCCACAGAAGAGATGCCTCTGCTGACGGACTGGCTGTGTGCCATGCTCCACCTTCAGCGCTGGGCGCGCGTCACAGCGCATGTCCAACCCCAGCGACAGCTGACGTCTGCAATGACTTTCTTTTCCCCAGATCATGTCAGACGAACAGGGGGCAAGATCCTGGTGCACTGCGAAGCGGGGATTTCACGCTCTCCTACCATCTGCATGGCGTATCTCATGAAAACGAAGAAGCTGCGACTGGAGGAGGCCTTTGACTACATCAAGCAGCGCCGGAGCCTGATCTCACCAAACTTTGGTTTCATGGGACAGTTACTGCAATATGAGTCAGAGATCTTGTCTTCCACCCCCAGCCCTCCTGTCGCCTCGTGCAAAAGAGAAGCCGCATCTTTCTTTGCAGAAGAACTGACGTTAGGCAAAAACTTTGAAGGCTCGTGTTTCGCCTTTCCTACCTCAGTGTTGAGTTCTGTGCCCATCCACTCTCCCGTCCACCAGCTGAAACTCAGCCCGATGACTGCATCTTCATCCTGCTGAAAGCCCCGCAGCCTCGGGGAGCCTGGAGCTGGTACAGTCCTCTGATCCTAACTGTGACCCCAACAAGAACATTTCATGAACGTGCAATAGAGAAACCTCACTGACTTAGTCTGAAACAGAGCGGTCATTGTGGGTGATACTTCCCGTACGTGTATGCTGACTGTGAGATGCAGATGTTCTACGTGTGGCAGGTTTACTGAACTTTTAATGTCCTTTTTTAAAAAAAAAAAAGTGCTTTTCTAGGTTTTTATCCAGAGTGTGCAGCCACTACTGTATTTCTAGATTCTTGGGGAGCAATGAGAAATCCATTTCATATGTTTTCAGTTCCCACCTCCTTCCTTTTTGTTTTTGAGAAGAACCTTAAGGTTTCAAGCAATAAACAGCAGCAGTGAGGAAGAAAGCAAAATGAAAAGCCCCACCTTTGCATCTGCAGGGGTGGCGAGAGTGAACAGCTGTGTTTTTTCCCCAGCTTTCCTCTCCCTCTCTAGCATCATGTTTCAGGGAGCAAAGCGCTGGGGCAGGCAGGGGCTCCATGCCTGGCCCCTGTTGCACAACCAGGTGAAAATCCCCTCTCCTGTTCCAGTCTCTGCAGTGTCAGGTATTGATCTCAGTGTAACTGGAGACCAAACTGGACCATGGATCCATTCAGGTGTGGCATTTCCTGTACTTTTAAACTATCAGGTTACCCTGCTGAGCTATTACATTCCCACCTGTTATTTAAGAACAGCCCTAGAATACTTGAATGTCTCTGCAACCCTCATCCAAGTTACTTCCCATCAGATAACACTGGAACTACCGGATTTTACACCAAAAAAAAAAAAGCTTGGCTTTCTTGGCCCCTCCCAAGTGTGTTTCCCAAGTGTGTTGTGCGTGGTAAGGTGGTCTTGTTCAGTGTTACGTGGCTTGCTTAGTGTGCGTGGTCACCAGCCAGCCTTCCTCTGTGAAAACTGGTTTCTCTTTTTGCATTGAGTTTGTGTCTGCAGGGAGCTCAGAACGAGCTGCTCTCTGACCTTTTTATTTTTTATATGTGATTCGTATGGGAAACGGCAATAATTTCCAGAAGGTCTCGTGAATGTGAAAGAAAGCCTGTAATGGTTTTTATGGAGTGTAAAAATAATAAAACCTGAAGAAAAGCAAGCCATTTGTCATCCTTGGAGTGAGGTGGAGCTGGGGGAGTGCTTGTGCCAAGAGGCCAGCCAAGAAACTTGCCCAAAGGTGGTGTGGGGAGGGAAAAGGGGAGGGCAGGCACCTCTGGGCTGAGCACTGGAGGGCCCCAGGGTGCAAGTCTAACAGGGGGGGGGGGAAGGTGAGGGGGAGGATTTTTTTTTTAACAAAATGACATGAGTCATGGTGGTGTCACTTCCCAGAGGCTGGGCAGGCGCTTCTGTTTTGATTCATGCATCTTTTATATAAGATTTGCTGTTGCTGAAGACGAAAGCCTGCAGTCAGCACGGCCCCCGCTTCCTGCCCCAGCACAGGTGGTGCGGACACTGTGCCCTGGGTTGGTGACAAACTGGTGCGGGTACCACCAGCCACCTGCTGGTGTCACACCAGGGCAGGGCATGCGGGCAGCCTGCAGGGCTCGCCCACTGCGGGAGATGTTCTGTGTTGTTTTCCAGTAATAATTAAAAAAAAAAAAAAAGCATTTGAATGCCAGCATCTCCAAGCCTTTTCACACCTCGTCTCAGCTGGAAGTTCTTCAGCTCTCTGACTTGGAGCTGTGGCACTTCTGAGATCTGCACTTGGGTTGAGAATGCCAGATCTTTGGGTGGATTACCAAGCATCTGTGCCCTGTGGGGTTAATCCATTTGTAACATCCTCCCCTGGGAAGCAAATCTCACAGGTGAGAAGCTGTCACCAGAGACGAGCCTTGGCTTTCCTTTGTGTTTCCTTTGGAAACCTGAGCACAGGAGCCCACAGCTGGGGAGGTGAGATGGGTGATGTAATGTAGTACGAGCAGATCAATTAATTTTCTGGGAGATCTGATTGCCCCCAGGGAGCTTTGGAAAGTGCTCTCAGCAAATCCCAGGGCCAGTTGCAGTGCAAAGGCGTGAGCTCCAGAGCAGAAAGGCTGCAAGGCTTAGTGCGAGGGGCCATATCCTGAGCATGGAGACCTACAACCTTGACAGAAACAGAGCAACCAACAGCTCTCACTAAAGTAGCATAAGATACCTTCTGTGGTGGGATCGGCTTTGTTTCTAAAGGCTGATCAGCACTAGGCCCTCTGCAGAGCTGATGATGCTCTGCTGTGGGAAGCTCCTGAGCCCAGGCTGGGATGACGGAGTTAACTGGAGCACTGCTGGCCTTGGCAGAGCTGACCACAGCAGCTGGAGAAGATTACAGGCCAGGCGAAGGAGCCAGGTATTTAGCAGAGAGGGAAGGCAGCTGCTCTGGTTTTGGAGATGGCTCTGATCCTGGCTGTAGCACGGTGTGTTGGTGGATGTTGTTGGCAGAGGGAGGTGCTCGACTGGGCTTCAGCAGGGACAGAGAGCCAGAGCCCTGCAGAAGCCTGGAGTGGGGTTGTGCCTGGGCACAGGAGCCTGAGGTCTGCGCTGCTGCCCAGAGCACGGTTCCCCTCTGCTTGGCTGATCCCAACGCATCTCCTCCCCGCAGGCTGAAGGAAGCCCCAGCACTGACGATGCGTTGGGATGTAAGTGCTCCCTCCCACGCTCCTGCTAGCGCCCACTTTGCTGTGCAAGTGCTCATGTGGGACCTCACCGCCGCCCAGCTCTCCCTGTGGCCAGCTCAGCAGATGCCACCTCTCTGGGGGGCATTGCAGCCATCCCACCGCAGGGCTCTGTCTGAGCGTATGCGCTCTCCTCCCTCCCTGGCCACACTGCTCCCATGGACAGGGAGCTGAGGACCCAAGCATCAATGTGTGAAGGGTGAGCGTGACAAACGAGGATGGCTCCTACCTGGGAGGCAGGACGTGTGACTCTGAACCCGCACAGGCAAGGCAGGAGCCCTGGTTTTCCATGTCCTGGACACCAGGCACACAACAGCTCCTGCCATCCTTAGGGAAAGGAACAGCCCTGACAGTGTTTCATGGGTTGTATGCTGGGCAAGTTCACCAGGCTGAATAGGATGGAGAAATCTTGGGGCTTCATAGCCCAGGCGGGCTTACGTTTTGGGTAGCTCAGTCCCAGGGATGGAAGTTCAGATCAGGCAGATGGGCGCAACCCCAGATGCGTGGGGAATGCCAGCACTGAAGGATGAGGGCTGACAGCAGTGGTGGCTGAACTGGCTGGTTCAGTGTGCCAGCTAAGCCTGGCGGAGGAGTGGGGATCTCACGAACAAACTTCTGACTGTTTCAATGGAAAATAGGGGACCTAAGTAGCAGTAACAGCAAGAGGAAGGCCAAAGCAGGATAATTTTAGAGATCAGAAAATGCAAGTGAGGGGAAAATGCCATAAATGCTGCACCCTCAGGCAAAGCTTTGATTGGAGCTTATACCTTATGATACATGAATCCAAAGAAGATGAGAGAAAATGTCACGGAAAAGGGGATTTTGTGGGTTCTGCTGCCCATGGAAGTGCTGGGTCAGGGCTGTGCTGGGATGTGAGCATCTCACTCCATCGACGCTGCTGATGGTGCACCCTTACGTCCTGGGCCCCTCAGCGCCAGCTGGAAGCTGTCTCAGCGCCTGGTGTGGGTATGTATTGAACAACGTTCGTGCCGTGTAGCCTTTGGTCCCGTGCTTTCAGCCCTGCAAAGAGCAGTCATGTTGCAAGCGTGACTGCCGTTGCTCAGCCCCTGTCTATGCTTTGCACAGGCTGCCTTTCCTTTCTGCCTCCGAGATTTAAAAAAAAAAAAACAAAAAAACCTCCAAGCCTGAAAAAGCTGCCACAATGAATAAATGTCTTTACATGGTCGCAAATCAGATTGTGAAGAGACCTGCGGTGGGTGTGGGTGGGTGGGAGTTGTCCTTAAGTGTCCCTATGTTTTCTTTTAATCCACGCATTTACTGGTGGGATTTGCAGCCTGTGCTGCTTGTGAAGACTTCTGCTTCTCTGATTGAAGAGCCCTCTGAAAGGCAGAAATTACCTCATGGCAGAATCTGTGCTTTGAAAGCACCAAAACACAGAGTTTGTAGCTCTCCTTCACTCCTGGCCGCACAGGCTGCGGGTACAGAACGGACCCTGACCTGCCACCCCCGGGTAAAAGTCACCTGCTCGGTGTGTGCTGGGGAGCCCATGCCCAGCCCCTGAGCGCCACAGGGTCGGCACTGCTTCTTAACTTCATGCTTTCCGGTGGTGAGCTGCTTTTTCAGGAGGCAAAGCCTGAATGAACAAGGTATTCTGCAGGCGTTATTTGTATGTTAAAAACAACACTTGCCTTGCCGGGAAGTCAGAGGACCAAATGTGCCGTGTAACACGGCAAAAGTAAGGGAAGCTGCAGGCAGGATGGCTCTGACCCACCGTCTCCACTTTTCACGGCTTTGTGCTAATTGCAGAGGAGACGCGATGCCAGCTCACTCTCTGGGGAGAAGACGGCAGGAACCAATTTGAAGAGCCACATAAATATGGAAGTAGGATTTTTTTTGGCGTGGGAGGTGTTACCAGCACCACACATTATGGTTCCTTGGCTTTATAACATCATAGGCTTTTACCGAGACATGAGTAAGTTCTCTAAATAAGGAATATGAAAATAGCTTGTGAAATAGGTTGAGTCATCACAGAAAATCAAATGAAGCTCTGACACCAGGGCCTCAGTTGTAAAGTCCTACTTTGTTTTACTGTTGCATTATATGCTATGGAGTCATTTCAATCTGTTTATTTCAGCTTCAAAATTTGAAGTAGTCTGCCATATAAGTGATTCTGAGGCTTACCAAATGGATCCTTTTCTCTGTTAGCAGCGGTGCTGCTTCACTCCTGCCCAGGAGCACTTGCAGGGAACATAAAGGTTAACAAGAGAAATGGGTTCTGTGGCTAGAGCTGAAATGCTCAGCACTTCTTTTAGCTTTGTCTAGTTATTAAAGACGATTTATGGCCCCTACATATTCCTTTCAAGTACTAGCTTCCCCTGCGGAAGTCTCTGGCTGTTATTTGTAGCTCCTGGGAATCCTAGCAGGACAGGTTGTGCTAGGGGCTGTATGAGCAGCACACAAAATCAGAGAATAACTTAAGTCCAGGAGTGACTGTGGTAGATGGAAAGGGAAGAAGAAGCGTGAAGATGCAAGGGGATGGCACTGCCATAAGGATGCTCGTAGTTGTGCCATGGGTTGTTGCATATGCTACCACAGGTCGCACGCCAGGGAGACTGTGGGTTCAAAGCATCTGTAGGAGACCGGCGTGCGCGGGATCCATGGGACCCACTGGATCTGTTGCAAGTGAGCAGAAGCCGGGAACACCTGCCATGTAAATCCAGCAGCGCTGGCAGCCCAGGGCCACGCACAGCTGCGTGACACAGGGGACCCTGCTCCTGCCCCAGCGCAGCTCCCTGCGGTCACAGCTGGCATTTCTGGGCAGGCAGCAAACAGAGGCGTCTGACCTGTTGGGACTGTTGGATGGTCAGAAATGATAGGCAAACTGATAAAGACCTCAAACATCTTTGGCACAGCCATTTTCCAGTCTGGGTTTTATTGAGCTACTCATGTTAGTAAAGTTACTCACATGAGCAAGCACTTATTAGACCAGGCTTAAGTCTCCCAAGTGAACTGATAATGCAGTTTTTCACGGGCGCTCTCTCTCCCTTTATGAATAGGGGTTTATTTCTGTCACACAGATACTCATTTCAGAGACTCCTTTGTAAAGCAGACAGCATTTGATAGTGAGTCATCTCTCGTTATTAAATTGCCCATACATTGCGAGCTGCCTGCAGGCCCTGATCCAAAGCCTATTGACTTCAGTGGTGAGGATGGCTCCCGGACAGAGGGTGTTGGATCGGGCTGTGGATGAATCTTTATTTTAAATCTGTATTTTAAGGAACAGTTTGCTCTAATTGGAACTAAAATTGCTGCTGTGTTGAAATGGAATATGAGGTCTACAGGACTCAAACTGGAACAACGGGTGTATCCTATCTGCACTAATGCCTCCAGCCATGTTAAGTCAAGTTAACTGGAAAATCAATTGACATGAATTCCAGCATGACCATTAGCTGCTATCCGGTTGAGCCCAGAGAGGCTTGCCAAGACGAAGCAGATTTCTAACAGGGATGGAGCGGAACCATGCACGCCCGTCTCCTAGAGATGCTTTCAACCTGTGGTCTCCCTGGCAATGCTCGTGCTGCCCTGAGTAATTACTGTGGCTAACAGAGAGCCCGGGGGTGAGGCGCTCTGGGGTGCATTGTGGGCTCTGGCCCCGGCTTTTGAGGGCAAGTGACGTCATCTGCTCTATGCGCTTCTGCTGGCACAGTTACATTTGTCAAAAGCACAGAGGAAGTGAGTGAGACCTGAACAGACCGAGCTGACCAGATGAATCCCTTGAGTATATACGAAAGGATTGTAGCAGCAAAACTATGTTTTCCCCAGCACAGCTCATTTCTCCTGCAGAGGATGTTTCTTCTCTGCTGGTACAAAGCAGAGCTTTGCTGATGTGGCTCTGCTCATGCAAGGAGCATTTTGCTGCTAGAGTGGACCTGAATTTCTCTCTAAGTGGGCTTATCCGTATGTCTCTGCATCCTGCCTTGCATCAGGGATAATGATATTGATCTCATTCTGAGAAAGGCGTAAGGCTTTTTTCATGTGTTTGCAATGCACATTAGACCCCTGGACAAAGGATGTCCTAAGCACAAAATCTTGTTACTGTGATGTATTTACTGTATTCTGGGGTTGTGAGGCCGTATGTTCTGTTTTACAAGAAGGAGTTTGTTTTCTTTCCTTTTCTTTTCTTTTTTTTTTCCTTCTTCCCCCAAGCTATATTGTTGTACTTAGTTTAAACCAAAACGGAGCAGGCAGCACTGTCAGACAACTGCCATGGGGTGCACCAGCAGACAATGGCAGCCCTGGGTGGGTGGCGAGAAATCTGTGCGCTACCGAGTGCTAACGCATTGCCATGGTTCAACTTACTAAATCCAGCTGCGAAGAGCAGCTGGTTTTCTGGCCGGCAGCACGACTTATGCAGGCGGATATGCTGGAGAGACTTGATCAGGGGCCACCGGTGGGGAGCAGGGAGAAGGGCAGGGCGTGTTGTTCTCTGTGCTACCAAGTGTGAAAGTGGCTCCTGCCAGCTGGGATTACCAAACCCAGCCGTGAGGGGTGCTTCCTTTTCTGGACTTGTGTGACATCTGATGGGGAGATGCTCCAGTTGCATGCGCGTGGGGAAATCTAGGAGGAAGGGGAAAGCAGAAGGCTTCTGCAGAACTTTCTGCTGCCCTGCTCGAAGCTCTGGCTTGTGGCATCCCAGGGAAAGGTCGTCCAGACAAGTGGGGAACCTGCAAGCAGCAGGAGGAGGCCACCAAGCCTTGCCCTTCAGACAGCGTTCCCATCTTGGTTTCTTGGTTTCTCTTCTCATTTCCTTCTCTCTAGACCCCTCCAGGAAGGAGCAAACAAATGAGCCCTTTCTGTGGCCACCCCTGCCCACAGTGGCGAGCGGGGGGAGGCAGGGAGGGGCACAGCGGACCAGGGCAAGGCGGGCAGCGAAGGCACCAGGAGCATCACCTCCCGTCTCCCGTAATGCCCCTGCTCAGAAGCCGGCAGAAAATCAAACCGCGCAGCGGAGAGGTGTCGTGGTGCTCTGCAGCCCCTGCCACAAAAGTCACTGCAGACCGAAGCGGTCTGGATGAGATGCCGTTAGTTTCGTACAACTTGTTGCCACAAGCAGTTTTATTTCAGCTAAGTTTGAGCAGCGCAGCTGAGGGACTCGTACAAGACACGGATCCGCTTTTTGCCTCTGACGGGGGCCTGTGAGGTTGTGTTGTGAGATGCTTCCTGGGAGAGCCGGAAAAAATAAAGAGATGCCCATTACCTGGACCAAGCTGTGAAAAGCTGCGGCAGTGAAGTCTTCCAGCTTGTGTGTGATAAAGCTGTAAGTTATCTTTGCTTTCCTTTGATCTTCAAAGGACAGGAGGAAATGTCACACTTCTAGGAGGCCCCCCGGTGCCAGGTGAGGTAGCTGCAGCTGGTGAAAATCGGTCACATGCACAAGGAGGGAGGCTCACCTGCCTTCCTGTGAAAATGAGGGAGGCACACCCAGGCAGAGGGATTCTCATGCGTTGTGTCAGTTTGGATGTGCACTACTTTGTTGGGTGCATACAAGGTGGCCAGCCAAAATCATGATTTTTGTTTGAATCTATGAGTTTACCGCAGCTGCCTCCTTGCAGGGTGCTAACGAGGAGCAGAGGCAGGAGGAAAGGGATATTTCAGTATTTCGGGACGCTCTGTGGAAGTTTAAGGCCCAGTCTGGCACCTCTGTAAAACGTAGTGTTGTTTGTAACAGCCACGCGGACCGAAAAAGCTGCCCAGAAGTGACGCGGTGCGGGTCGCAAGGTCCCCCTTGCCCCACAGCCCAGCTCACCGCACATGCGGGGCGCGGGCGCTCGGACACCTCTCTGTCTCCCAAGGGAGCCCCCGTGTCCCTCCGTTGCTGCGTGCGCTGGCACTGCTGGGTTCCAAAATATCCCTTTGGTCAGCGCTGCCCACTGACGGACAGGCTCACGAGCGATACCACCCAGCCGGCAGCACCTGCGGGGCCCGGCAAGGCTCCGCGGCTTCCCCTCAGCCCCTCGCCCGCTGTCACGGCAGCAAAAAGCAGTTTCTCGACGGACGCAGCTTCGGAACCGGCGGCCGGTCCCGCGGGTGGGAGGCGTGGGTTCCTCCGTGCGGCTCCTCGCCGCCGGGACGGTGGTCGCTGCCTGCACCCCCGGGGGGGCCGCTCGGCCCCGCGGCCCCGGGGCGCGCCGCCTGCTGGCGGGGCCGGGCGCGGAGTGGGGCGGAGCGGGACGCGGCCCCGCTGTGCTCCCCCTGGAGCTCCGCGGAGGGATGAGCGGAACGGCTGCTTTCCGCTAACGAGCCCTCGACATAGTCCTCACTGGTGAAATGCGTCTTTACGAGGCGACCTGCAGCGCGCCCATTCAGCGTAAAACGCGCACCTTTGAGCAAGTAACCTTTTTTTTTCTGCTGTTGATTTTATACCCTTGTTTTACCCTGCCACTCTTCTTGACGAGCGTGTTAGCTTCGTTAAAAGGTTGTTGGATGAATGGATTTATGGATGAATACTCAATAGTCAGTGATAATTATTTACCTTTAAACATTACACAAATCATAAAGAGCAAGAGAAACATTCTTCTTTGAAAAGAAACTGTCTGGCTGCTGTGAGTTGTTTAAAGTGAATAGAAACAGAATCTGAAAAGAAAAAAGCAGAAAAAGACCGTAACGCTTTCCCCAGTAGGCAGAGCACCTGCCAAGATGAAATGCCAGGAGAGCGTGGCAGGTCTGCTGGGACCTGGCAGGAGCGCTGCCCTTCTGCCCCCAGCAGCTCCCAAATCGCAGATAACCCGCACACGGTGCTGGGGTGCGGAGGCTTGCAGAGCAAGAGCCAGGTAGGGACGAGTGGATGAGCATGTCCCGTCCTGTCCTCCCGTAGGAGCTGCTGCTGGCAGCGCCAGGGCGCTCCCAAGTCACAGGAACCACGATCAGCACTGATTGCGCTTCTGCGCTTTCCCTGCGGGTAGCAAGCAGCGCTCAGGTTGCACGGCACCACTCGGCGAAGACCCAGCAGTCGCCTGGCCGTGCAGAGCAGCAGCCCCAAAATGGGTGCCCAGGGACACCGCCGGCACTGCTGTCAGATACATCCATAGCCGCGATGTTTTCTGGCATAGCCGTCCGCTGCCTGCCACAACGTCGGCGCTGGAGGCAAAAAAGAGTGAAAAAAGGGTCTGCGGGCGGTGGGAACGAGTTGCTCAGTAGAGGAGATACAGGCGTCGCGGACTCTTACAAGGCAAGGCACGGGGTGACTACAGGGCTTCAGTGAGGAAAAAAAAAAAAACAAGTAGTAACTTTGCTCAAGAGAAAAATATTTACTTGGAAGGGAAGTCTGCATGCAGCTTGGCATGTGTGTTTTTCGGAACAAGTGCCCCCTTGTCCTCCAAAGCCAGGTGGATTGAGCACATGGAGCCTGAAGCACGTGCCCAGGGAAAGGGCTGGTTTCTCACTTCACTTGCTGTAATCTCCACTGAATTCAAAGGTGAGACAAAGATGCGGTATGGCCTTGCTGCTTCAGGGGTCGTACTTTACACGGGGAATTTAGGAGGAGACGTATCCTGGGCTGTCCCACAGTTACTCTGCTTAACCTCGGGCAAGACACTTTCCCACTGCCTTTGTTTCACAAGTGGAAATGAGTGTATCAGAATAGCTGGCTGTGTGTTCAGCCTGCCGTCAAACACGGGCCTCTGCGGCGTCTAGCACAAGCAGGCCTTGGGCTCCCATTTGCTCCCAAGGCTGTGCTGCAGTAGTAGCACTGAGGAGAAGTGGCCCCAGGAGTGCTCTTCTGACTTCCCTGCCACTCGCTACCAACTCAGTGATGAAGCACAAGTGATGGATGTGCCTACCAATTCCTCCAGCCATTTAAAAATGGCAATAAATACCTCTGTAACTGCAGCCATTCATGAACAACAGCGCTATACATGTGTTGGTTCACAGCTGCAAGTGTAATAGAAGAGTTTAACCCCCCCACAAAATCTTTAGAATGTTTTTTTTTTTCCTAAAAGAAATTTAACTATTTGAGAAGATGAAGAAAAAAAAAAAACCACGTACATAAGTTCTGTAGACTTGAAATCCCGTCTATATGTTCCCATTAAGTCTCATGAAAGAAAAACCTGACTTATATTTTATGCTGATGAAGCCTGAATGAATGAAAGCTTGTTCTCACTTTCCCTTTTCTATTGTTAACGTTTAGTTCTGGCGAATTTATAGAAAAACACTGTTTATAAAACAGGGCCATAGAGAAAAGCTCTGCAGAACTTACTGATGTGAACCCCACACGCAACAAGCACTGATTATATGTTCGCAGGTACTGAATAAAGTGCGCTGCTTTCCTGGCTGCCAGCTTTCGGTCCTCCTACAGCAGCAGCTGTTTGGCAGGATAAAGACAACCTGCATTGCCCTCGGGTTGCGTGCTTATTTCCACCATGGGCTACAAAACCAAAAGAACAACAAAAAAGATAATGCCTCCCCCACCCCATCCCACCCCACCGCTCTGTTCCCTCAGATGCAAATCTCTACAGAAATAAAAGGCATGTGACAAAGCCCGTATGCAGGGACCTACAGGTGTATTTGAAACAGTCTTTGAACAAGACTACCATTTGCTACTTAATCCTTAATGAATAAAATTGTTATTTTTTCAATCATGTCACATTAGAGGGGGGCATCTTTTGATGAAATATCAGCGAGATACGATTTTATTCCTTTAAATAAACATAACCTGGTGTCTGTGCACATCTTACACACACATAAGTCACGTTCAAACTGCAGGAGCATGTTGCACATCCTAAGAGGAAAGGAACACGTGGATAAAAAAGATCTCAGGTCTTTGTGTTTGGCCTTAACACAGAGGTTCGCGCACTTCTTGTTACTCCGTGCCAGGAGCAAGCTGTTTGGGGTGCCAGGAGTGGACCAGTGGGTCGTGGGACCTGGCTCTTGGAGCTCTGACTGGAGCCAGGGTTTTCAAGAGGACTTGGTGCACCCAGGCACAGTAACATCAGCCAAGAGAAAAGGCAAACTCTTCCTGAGCTGGTGGCCACCTGGTGATTCTGAATCCCCTCCTTAGGGGAGGAAGATTAAGTCTGAGCTCTGAGAGTCTAAGATTAAGTGAAAATAAGTTTCTGAGCTGCAAAAGGCAGCTCGGAAACATGACTCAAGGCACTCTATAGCTCTAAAAGCAGATCTGCCAACTCAAAAACATTTCTGTGCCTATTTCGGCCCTGAGAAACTAGTCTGGAACGCCGGGATGGGTGATACGGGGTGGCCCTTCCACCCTCGCTCTTCTTCAGCAGAAGTCTGTCAGTAAGGAGCCATCCCAGCGGCTCGTCGGGACGGAGCCCCCGCCGAGGAGTTCCAGCAGCGGTCAAACCCCAGCGCCCGCTGCGCGGTGCCGGCAGCCCCCCCGGCACGGACACCGCGCTGTGTCCTCCCGCCTCAGCGCTCCGCTCAGTGGGTTTGAAAGTTAGGAGTTCATCTGGAATGTGTGAATCTGCTAACCAGGAGCAGGATTGCTTAAGTGCACGGTGAGGAAAAATGGGGACTCGTTCTTCCCCACTTTTTCTCTGGCCTCTCTGCCCCGGGCTGGGACCCAGCGCATCGGGCTCTGCAGTGCACCGCTCCCCGGAAAAAAAAGAAAAAGAAAAAAACACAGAGAGAACTCTGTTATGCAAACCAATCCCAGAAACACGTAGTAAGACTCACTTAAGGTTGTAAAATTCCTTGGAATGCTGAAACGACAGGGATTTTGGGAATGCAAATGGCGCAAATGCTTTTCCCCCAAGTGCCATTGAGCCGGGCTATTTGGTAGCAAACGCAGAGCAGTCGGGAGGGAAATTTTCTTTGGCAGTGTGTTTGCGGAACGATCTAAATGCTTTAGGTTTTTAAGCACCGTATTTCCTGAAGAAACAGTGAGCCATTTCTTTAAAGGCTCAGGTGAAATCCGTTACAATAGCCTCCTGATGGGCCTTTACTAAAGCCATTTCATTAAATGGCAGTTAGGAATGGTGGGGCTGGGCAGATTGTCATGTTGAACGAGGAAAGCCGTCCATCCACCTATTATTCTCGGAGAGGCAGGAACTAGAGCGTCCAGTTTAAATCTGACTTTTATTGGTGTTAAGGGATCAGTGCAGGAATTCTGCTGCTCGCACAGAAACGTTGGCTGCAGTTTCGGAGGCGTACCGTCGAACTGAACACTGAGTTTTCTCTGAAAAGTCGAGCCCCTGCTGCGGTCACAATAGCACCTGAACCTGCTGTAAGTGGAAGGGGTTAAAGAAAATCGACGTTTCTCGCCCTTCGTTTCGCTTTGTGCGTGTGACGGCTCCTCCGGGAGCAAAACCGAGCGGAAAGAACCCGAAAACGGGCAAAGGCGCTGACGCCGCGCCCCGCGCTCCCAGCCGGCCCCCGCAGCGGCCCGGGGCTGGCGAGGCTTTCCTAACTTCTGTCGTCGTCGTCGGTTTGTTTGTTTGTTTGTTTGCGAGATGCTCGAATAAAAGCCAGGGCTTAAGATTTTACTGTCCGGTCCGCGTGAACGCTTGCACCGCACCTCCACAGCGGGAGCGGGCAGGGTACGGAGCCCAGCGCGCTTCGCCCCGCGGTCAAACCTCTGCCGTCAGCCGGCCGGGGCGACCTGCGGGCAGCCGCGGCCTGTGGGGAGCCCCCG
>VXAL01009371.1:0-29587 GCA_013399475.1 Chauna torquata | reverse complement strand
TCAGGATATTCTGTGATTCTACGCAACAAACTGCAAGAATTGTTAATGACGGTTTCCATGTTTGCCATTTGCTGTGTTGTTTATCACCTTGTTTTGCTTTGGGAGAGCTATGATGAAAGCACAGGCCTTGAGCCCTACATGGTATTTGGATCCTACATGGCTGCTGTCTCAGTCCTCTGAGAACCATCTCGTGGAGAAAATCAGCAATTACACCTTTCCCCTTTCCCGCTCTGAGAACCCTTTGTGGAGAGAGGAAACAATGGCACGTACCCACAGGAGCACCGACACAGGGCGGCTGAGGCTGGAGGCACCTCCGGGTCCGTCTACTCCTGGCTCCAGCAGCACCCAGAGCAGGGTGCCCAGCTCCACGTCCAGGCGGCTTCTGGAGACCCCCAAGGAGGAGACCCCAGCACCTCTCTGGGCAGCCTGTGCCCCGATAGCATGGCGTTTCTTACCTGAGCAGGCTTGTGTTCTTGTTGAACCAACACGCCATTTGGAGGGGAACCCGGCTTGCCCCAGTGAAGCACAACAACTTCTAAGGCTGTGCTGGGGCCCGGCCCATGCCTATTGAGCCGCTGTCCTGTGCCCTCAAAGGTCTCCCCATCTGAGAGTACACAGATGGCCACCGGGGCTAAACCAGAGAGCCAGCCCTCATCTGTAATATTTGCTCCTGTAGCCAAGAAGAAACAGCAGAAGCGAAGGTCCACTTGGCTGGTAAGAAAAGCAGCTCCTCCCGAGAGGAGGAATCAGGAGAGGCAACCTGTTCAGCAGCAGGACAAGAGGCGCAGGAGACAGAAATCCTAAAAGAAGTGGAAACCACCCAGTCCCTGCCCATGGCTGAGCTGCAGGATAAGCAGAAAGATTTCACCCGTCGACAAAGTGAGCAAACTGCTCCCTGCTTGCTGCCACGCTGGCACGGGGGGCTAACGGTCTGGAAGGAGAAGGCAGGGAAGCCCAGCAGCTGGGGCCCAGGCCAGGAACCGTGGGACTGACGGAGGTATCTGAAGAGGGGTGGGCGCCCGCAGCCTCTGGAGGTGGCGAGTATCAGCCATAAATGAAAATTATCCTCTCACGGAAGATGTTGTAACCGAGCGAGGCAAGTGGACTACCACAGGCACCCAGCAAGTGACGGGGTTAGCGGTGGTGGTCTACAGTGACCTGGAGGATTCACCAGGCCCACAAAGATCTGGGCGACATCCAGCGCACACAGTCTACGTGGCGGAAGCTTGTACAGAGCACACCAACATCGCGCACCTGCAACACGGCAATGACGGGTTGGGCAGATGCTGAGGCACCAGCTGCTTATAGACTGCTCTGACAGCTCCGGGGATTCGAAGAGAGTCTCTGTTCGGCCTCTCCGCTATCGGCCTGCATCTCAGCTGCAGAATGACCATCCCACCAGGTCTGGTGACTTGAAGACAATTGGAGAATCTCTCTCCCTCCTTGCCCCCGCAGGGCAGCACTTTGGCTAACAGGAGTCAGCCTTTCTCTGCTCAAAGGAGAGGGGACCGCAGGAGCTCCAGATGCCACCCCGTGGCTCTACCTGCGTGACCACAGGATGGATGTGCAGAAGTGGGACAGTGCACCTGCCTCTGTCCTGGAAGGTTGTGTGCATGTACTGCGGGAAAAAGACAGTGGCTAAGAAGGGTCCATCCAAGGAAGATTACTGCTCCAATTGCCGTCGGGCATTTTCCCAGATGCAGCAGGTGGGCTGAGGACACTTCTCCTCCTGATATGGATCCAATGGAAGCATGTCCACATGGGTTTGAACCCCACGCCTGGTACCATGGAAGAAGGACCATGCAGTCTGTAGCGGGATCACACCAGTGAATAGTCCTTGCAGTGTAGCCTGGGCAACAGGGAGATGCACAGGCTCCCTTCACGGTGAAAAGCTTTCTGGTTTGCAGTTACAGGAGTCAGGGAATGGATGCTCTGATCAGGAGAAGGGGGCCCTGCCTCCGGACAGGCAGAGGAAAGGGACAATCAGATGTACTGGACTCTGTGGATTTGATGGCCTGGCACGTTGGATGCACAAGGATATAAGGCTCTGGTGGACACCGGTGCACGGCGTACCCTCGTGCCATCAGGGTGCAAGGGGGCAGAACACATCTGGATTTCTGGGGTGACAGCAGGATCCCAGCTGTTGCCTGTGTTGGCAGCTGAGATGAGCCTAGCAGAAAAGAACGGCAGAAGCACCTATTGTGACAAGTCTGGAGGTCCTGGGTGTCATGGGCATTGACTCAAAAGAGGGTGCTTCAAGGATCCACAGGGGAACCAGCAGGCCATTGGAGTAGCTGCTGTAGATACGGAGAAGATCAAACAGCTGTCTGCTTTGCCCAGTCTCTCGGAGGACCCTTCTGTTGCGGGGTTGCTGAGGGTTGAAGAACAGCAGGTGCCAATCGCCACCACAACGGTGCACCGGCAGCAGTATCGCACCAGCCGAGATTCCCTGATTCCCATCCATAAGCTGATTGATTCATCAACTGGAGAGCCAAGGAGCGACCAGCAAGACTCGCTCTCCCTTTATTAGCCCCGTAGGGCCAGTGCGAAAGGCTGATGGAGAGTGGAGGCTAACAGTGGACTGTCGTGGCCTGAGTGAAGTCACGCCACCATTACGCGCTGCTGTACTGGACATGCTAGAACTCCAGTATGCCACAAATGATATTGCCACTGCACTTTTCACGATCTCTTTAGCAGCAAAAAGCAGGCCACAGTTTGCCTCCGCTTGGAGGGGCAACCAGTACACCTGGAATCAGCTGCCCCAGGGGTGGAAACAGCCCCACCATTTGCCTGGACTGATCCAGACTGCACTGGAAGAGGGTGAAGCTGCTGAACACCTGCAATACATGGATGGCATCATCGTGTGGGGCAATGCAGCAGAAAGTATTTGAGAAAGGGAAAACAATAATCCAGACTCTTCTGAAAGCTGGTTTTGCCATAAAAAAAAGCAAGGTCAAAGGACCTGTGCAGGAGATCCAGTCCTTGGGAGCAAGATGGCAAGATGGGAGTTGTCCCATCCCAACAGATGTGATTAATAAAATAACAGCCGTGTCCCCACCAGTTAACAAAAAGGAAACTCCAGCTTTCCTAGGCATTCTGGAATTCTGGAGAATGCCTATTCCACGTCATAGTCAACTTGTAAGTCCTCTCCATCAGGTCACCTGAAAGAACAACTATTTTGAGTGGTGTCCTAAGCAGCAGCAAGCCTTTGAAGAGACCAAACAGGACGTTTGTGTGGCAGCCCTCGGGGCACTCCGGACAGGACAAGATGTAAAAAAATGTGCTTTACATCGCAGCTGGGGAGCACGGCCCCACCTGGAGCCTCCGGCAGAAAGCACTGGAGAGACCTGAGGTCAGCCTCAAGGGTTTGGAGCTGGGGGTACTGAGGAGCTACACCCCTGCTGAAAAGGAGATGCCAGCGGCGTATGAGGGGGTTTGAGCAGCTTCGGAAGTGGCTGGTACAGAAGCACAGCTCTGTGATTGCTTGTGCTGGGCTGGATGTGCAAAGAGAGGATCCCCTCTACTCATCATGATACCAACGCTTCGTGGTGTGAGGGGGAACACTGATCACACCACGGGCCTGAATGGGGAACCCCAACCGCCCTGGGGTCCTGGAAGTGATCATGGAAGGTAGAGGCTTCGGAACATCACCCAAGGAAGCGACCTGTGCTGGAGAGGCACCACTGCATACTACATTGCCAGAAAATGAGAAGCAATACGCCCCGTTCACTGATGGGTCTTGTCAGATTGAAGGAGACCGCTGGAGGTGGAAAGCTGCTGTGTAGAGTCACATGAGCTGCAGAAACTGCTGAAGGAGAAGGTGAATCAAGTCAATTCGCAGAGGTGAAAGCCATCCAACTGACCCTAGAAACTGCGGAACGAGAAAAGTGGCCGATACTTTATCTCTGTACTGACTCATGGATGGTGGCAAATGCCCTGTGGGGGTGGCTACAGCAATGGAAGCAATCCAGCTGGCAGCAAAGAGGTAAACCCATCTGGGCTGCTGCATTATTTGGCCTCTTTTCTCAGGTGACTGATAGGAGGCGAGGCAGCGGCCTCAAGTCCTGCCAGGGGAGGTTTAGATTGGATATCAGGAAGAATTTCTTCATGGAAAGGGTGATGAGGCATTGGAACGGGCTGCATGGGGAGGTGGTGGAGTCGCCATCCCTGGAGGGATTTAAGAGCCGAGGGCCATGGGTTAGCAGTGGACTTGTAGTGTTGGGTGGATGATTGGCCTTGAGGATCTTGAAGGTCTTTTCCAACCTAAATGACTCTATGAATCTGTGATTACGGCAGGACATTGCTGCCTGCACAGAGAACCTTGTTGTAAAGGTCCGCCACGTAGATGCTGACATGCCTAAGAGCTATGCCACTGAAGAACATCAAGACAACGAGCAAGTAGACCAGGCTGCAAAAAATTGAGGTGGCTCAGATAGACTGGGAACGTAGGGGTGAGCTGTTCATTGCTCTTTGGGCCCATGCAACATTGGGACATCTGGGGAGAGATGAGATGTACTGATGGGCTTGAGATCGAGGGCTGGACCTGACCACTGAACCCATTGCACAGGTTATGCATGAGTGTGAAACATGCGCCGTAATCAAGTGAGTAAAGCCTCTCTGGTAGAAAGGACGGTGGCTGCGATGCCGATATGGAGAGACCTGGCAGACTGACCACATCGCACTGCCGTGAACCTGCCACGGCAAGCACCATGTCCTTACCATGGCGGAACTAACAACCGGACGGTTGGAAACATAGCCTGTAACCAATACCACCATCCGAAACACCATCCTGCGCTTTGAAAAGCAAGCTTCGGGGCAAGATGGCACCCCAGAAGGAACTGAGTCAGACAACGGGACTCATTCCTGAAACAACCTCATAGACACCCAGGCCAAGGAGCCCAGCACTGATGGGGTGTACCACGTTCCCCACCATGCACCAGCCTGCAGAAACATCGAACGATACCACGGGCTCATAAAGACTTCTGAAGCTGATGGGTGCTGGGTCATAGAAGCAGTGAGATGCAAATTTGGCAGAAGACACTTGGCTGGCTAACATCAGAGGATCAGAGAACCAGCCTGGCCCTGCCCAAACAAAACCCGTGTGCATTGTAGATAAGGTTCCTGCAGCGCATGTAGGGAACTGGTTGGGAAGGACAGGGTGGGTTTCTCCTCCCTCAGGAAGAGGGAAACCTGTTTGTGGGATTGCTTTTGCTCAAGGATAGGCAGGTAACGCAGAACGAGGGGGAAGTCCAGTATGTGCTCAAGGAGAGTTAGCCTTGGGGGAAAATAGCCCATGATTTGCTCTGTATATTGTAGGAAGTCGTACGGCAGGAATCACCTAAACCGGCGGAGAAGGATCCTCATGGAAAGCTGGGCAGGTGCAGCAGTGACCCAACAGGAGCTGGTTTTGATGTCCGGTAACTCATCACAGCACAATTCATCTCCTCTGTCCCGAGTGAGCACCAAAACAGACAGAACCCAAGCCAGGAACTGACTGAACTCCGTGGACATTGTACAGGAGTGACCCACACACTAAATAACGATATCCGTGTATACATCTAAGGGCAGCAGGAGGGGTGGTGGTTAATGAGGATGTGTCGGAAACCGTAGGACGTAAGCATGATGTAAATGGTATGGAATAGGGGGAGGAGATGCGCTGGCTCTGCCTGGGATGGAGTTCGTTGCCTTCCTAGCAGCCCGTGCGGTGCTGCGCTGGAGACGTGCGCCCAAACCCGCGCCGGTAACCCAGCCGTGGGTCAGCTGGGGCTGACCGGTGCCCGCGCAGCCTCAGGGCTTCTCTGGTTCTCGCTCTGCCCCCGCGAACAGATCGGGGCCGCGCAAGGGGCTGGGAGGGCACGCAGCCGGGCAGGCGACCCGACCGGACCAAAGCGCTACGCCGCGCCCTCCGACGTGACGCGCAGCGAGAAAGGGGGACAAGAGGGGTTTGGGGATGCTGGCATCTTCTGCTCGGGAAGTGGCTGGGCATCGGTCTGCCTGCGGGAGGTGGTGGGTGCCTGCCTTTGCGTCCCCTCTTTTCTTTTGTTCACTTACGACGCAACGTTTGTCCCGAGGTCCAAGTTTTCGTGCTGTCACCCTTCCTTTCCTCTCCCCCGTCAAACCGGGGGCCGGGAGCGAGCGGCCAGGGCTAACCCACAAGAGCTTGCAGTGGGCATACCGTGGATCGCTCCTCTCACACTGGACCGGTCTCACTCCTCCTGGTGTCCCCCCAGCCTTGCCTCAGCCCATCCCGCATTTAAGCCAAATCTTGGGCAACTTAATGAGCAGGTCCCTGCTTCTCCACTTGCCAGGCTGTGAGCCCGGGGACCTTCTCGCGTGCTGGACATGGGAGTGGGGCAGAGATTGCCCCATGCCAATTTCTACCCCCAGGGAAACCCATGACTCTCAAAATCCAGATTACGTTGGAAAACACTTGCATTTCTGCTGGGAAGCCTAAGCATGCCCAGTGAGGGCAAATCCACCGCAAACTGAGGAAAGCATTCACTGTTTAACCATTTTGGAAGGGATTTGATGCTACTTTCAGCTGCTTTTGTGTGTGTGCATTACAGCTAGAAGAAGCCAGTCCCTGCTGCTCGCAAAAAAATTGCTTCATGCCAGGTCTTTAGTCCAATGCAAAACTCAGTAAGACCCCACCGTGGCCCTTGCTTGATGAGCAATTCCGCGCCGATCAAACAAACGGGCCCTCCATTAGCCTGGCTAGCTGCCAGATTCGGGTCAGAGCACTCCGAAACAGCTGTAATTTGGCACTGAGACGAAAGCTCTGCTTCTCCGCATTTCAAGAGGGTTAATACACAATCAATTTATTTTCTAATGATTGATTAACTGATTGCTACATGCGCCAGCTGGGCCATAAACGAGC
Source organism: Chauna torquata (assembly GCA_013399475.1). Classification (NCBI taxonomy): domain Eukaryota; kingdom Metazoa; phylum Chordata; class Aves; order Anseriformes; family Anhimidae; genus Chauna; species Chauna torquata. The sequence goes on along the minus strand of VXAL01009371.1, from coordinate 22,710 downwards.
TGCAGCTCATGCTGACAGTGCTGTCTTTCCCCAGATTTATGGGGTAAAGACAAAATAGCAAAACTTCCCAGGCTAGAAAACACCCAAACCCCAAATTATTTATTGCACTGATTTTCTAGGGCCTCTTGAGCTGGCAAGGTGGCTCCCAGCTCTACATCTCCTGCACACAGTAGGAGATGCACTGACCAGGGGCCGGGGCAGCCTTTCACCATTGACCCAACCCAACTTCAAGTATTTTACACCTATTTCCTATAGATTTTCTCCCTCTTTTTTTGCCCCTTTTATTCCCTGAACCAATATTTTAATGGAAAATTAACCACCAGCTCCGCTTTTTCTCCCAGCCAGCTCCGTCCCTAGAAGGATGCTGCTGCAACTATCTGTAGTGTAGTTACGTGACAGCCTTAGTCCTGCTCCGAAATGTATATTGACCCTTCACAACCCCAGAAAAATAAAAGGTATCAGCAAATCTGGGTGCGCAGGGGGTTTAGCTTCATCCCAGCATCACATTTGGCTCCCACCGTTTTGCCACTTGCAGGGGTTTTAGTGTTTCTCCGCAAACGTTGAATAAACGTGGCTTGGCAAAGGTTAAGAAAATCCAGGATGGAGTTTAATGAACGATGAGTCACGGGCAAACCCAAGTGAATGGGTCGGCAGGGATTTGCCCGAACTGGCAGGGTTGCTGTGGGCTTTGTGAGGTTTTTTCCCCATCTTGGGGCAAAACTGCAGCTGTGGCGATACCAGCAAGAAAATGGCTTTACCTACAGCTAATGCTGTGCGTGCTCGCTGTCCCCTTGCGTTTTCACTTTGCCCTGGGGCTTTCCCGAATTTACTGCCATACTTCTGGCCCCGATTTACAGCTTTTCCACCTCTTTCGTTACCGTGTCACATTGGCCACCACCAACACAGACTGCTCTTGGTGCCGCATCTCTGTTTCCCATTGCTTAGCTCAGATTGAGGACAAAGTAAAGCAAACAACGTATTTAACAGTAAATCCCCTATCTGTCTATATTATATAGCTCTGGCTTGTCTCTTTTAATGGGGCTACTATGCCACTGGGATTCCACATGGGTTTCAAGCTTTTCCCTGGTTCCACTAGGACCCAATGACGTTTTTGGCTCTGCAGGTCCCTGGTTCGCCTTTGCACAGCGGGAGATGTTGTGCACCATCCTCTGAAAGAATTATATGTATATCCAGGTCCAGATTACCACGGGCTGGGGACGGCAATGCCTTTCACTGGAAATTGCCCCGTCCATGCTGCGTGCAACCCCAAATCCCGAATGCAGCGGGCAGGGAGAGCCGAGGCGGTGCAGCAGGCAGCTGCATTGCCCAAAAGGTGTTGCAGGAAAATAAGCAGAGATGAAAGCACGGGGGTCATTTGGGGCGGAGGTGGGGAGGGGACAATTGCGCAGGCATTTCCACCGCGGCAGAACTGGTCCGAGAGGTTCCCGGCCCTTCCTGGCTGCGTGTTTTCATCCCTGAGATCCAAAATAAAGGAAGAGCAGCTTCGATCCGAGGGCTCTAACCCCCGTGAAAAGGCAGCGATCCACCGGGCAGCCCCGCAGCTGCTTGCATCGGTACAGTCAGCGGGGGGCCAGGCGCGGGGGAGCCTCCTGCATGGATTCTGCCCTTGGAGAAACCTCCTGGGGAGCCTGCCCCTCGAGAAAAATGTTGTTTTTTTTTTTATTATTTTTTTCCTAACACTTGAAAAGCAGAGATGTTATCACCAGTAGAGACTGGTGCAGTCATCCAGGTTTGCTACCCCAGCCAGAAACACCGGCCAAATCAAGCAAAGGAGTAGGAGGCAACGCAGGAAAAATAGACCCCCCGCAGCAAGATAGCCCTCGATTTATTTACACTGCAGGGACAAGCGTGCTTCAGCGCTCGGCCGCTCGCTTCCCGCAGCGCCTGCGCACGGCCCAGCCGCACAGGTAGCCGGGAGGGTGCCCCGTGCCTGGCAGCGCCCGTGGGATCTGGGCCCTGAACGCCCCTATTTTGGGCTGGGAAATGGCCCGAAGATGCACCCTGGGCCTGGGAGGTGCTGGGGTTTTTGTCCGCTGTGAGCAGAGGGGGAATAGGTGAGGGCGGGAATCGCAGCTGGGTCTGAAGCTGAAAGCACCTAGTGCCGGGTGGAGCGACTGCAGCTGTGGCTTTTCCTGCAGATCTGTGGCCTCTGTCGCTGAAAAGCCTCCGTGCATGCAGGGGCAGCAATCCGATGCTCCCCGAGCCCCTGCACAGCACAGCGCGTACCCTGACTCCAGCAAGCCCAGGGCAGAGGAGCCCAGTTCCCGGCTTGCTGCTCCTCCACCCCGCCTCTCCTGGGGCTGCGGGAGCCAGGTTTGCCCCCAAATCAACTTTTTGGCCTCTTAAGGCTTCGTAAAAGCAGGTAAATGCCTGGTTCCTGAGGCTGCGTGTGGCTGGGCGCTGGAGGAGCACAGGATGCGGCAGCGTGGAGCTGGCAGCTCCTTGCCCAGCTCCTGGGCAGCTCCTGGGGGCTTGGGGTTGGTGTTTTGCTGGAAAAAATCACCCAAATCTGGAAGCCAGCAATTGCTGGAGCACGGACAAAGTGCTGCTAACAAGTACAGGATTGGGAACGAAGGGGGACGTTTTCCAGGTGCTCCTCAACGTGGCTTGGCCGTCCTGGCGTCGCGTGGAGCTGTACAACACATCCCCGGAGCACAGGGGTGCGTCCAGCCCGGACCTGGGGTGATTTTGGGCTGCAGGAGAGTCCTGGGATGTTCAGAGCCAGGGCTGCCTGAAAAGACCCTGCTGGCCCCGAGCACGCTTCTGCCTATGTAAAACCCGACACATCTAATTCTGTCCATAAATAGTTATCCGGGCGCCATCACCTCCGAAATGTTTGCACACCAACAGCCCGGCTCTCGTGAATTTGCCAAAAGCCCCAGCATTTGCCTATCGCCGGGATCTGCCCCCCCCCGCAGCCATTCCCAGCCCCATGCGCAGCCCCTCCCGGCTGCCAGCCACCGGCTCCGTCGGAAGCAGCCCGCCCCGTGCTGATCTTGGGAACGCCGGCGAGGAAAACAAACCCGGGGAGATCTTCCCGGGTTATTTAACGTGGCAGCGGGCCAGGCTCAGCATCACCTGGGCTGGCAGGAGCGGATCCGGATTCAGGCTCTTATCTCCAATTACAGAAGGTAAACAGTGGATTTGGGACGTAAGCCGGGCTTAGGTCAGACGAGGCTGGTCGTTAGCACTGGTATCGGCACGGCGAGGACGTAATTAGCTGGAAGTACATCTCTGCTCTACCATATGTGCACATTTACGCTCTAGCACGCTCAGGGAGATCAGGTGGGTGAGCGGACACAGGGAGCGTCAAGCCTGTCCTTCCTCGAATAACATTTCCAGCTGGGCAAAACCCCGGGAAAAACAAAAAAGCGGCCACTTTGCTCAAATATTAGGTGAAGTGATAAAGCCAAGGTGGAAAATTTCCCTTTGTTTCATCGAATGACTCATCTCCTGGAGCAGCTCTGCCCTCGTCCACTTCCACAAATGCTGTGGTGTTTTTTTTCCCATTCCAGCACGGAAAAAATGGGGAAAGAGGTGTTGGGCAACGTGAAAAAATCCCACTGTCTAATCCCACTCCTCCTTTCCTGAGGAGAGGAAAGAAATCCACTTTATTTTCTCACTTTTAAAAATCATTTTGGAGCTTCTTGGGAAGTCTCTGGGGGCACCGCGGAGCCCGGCGTGGGCCGTGCCCCCTCCGTCCCCACGGCGCATCCCCAGCCGATGGCTTGCAGCCATCCCGAGGTCTGTACCGCGAAGCCTTCTGCCCGCTCACGCCCTCCCGGCCGCGTTAATGCATCTGGGGCTGTGGTAATCCCTGGCTCTGCCTGAGGGCAACGCTTTGCCGCAGCCAATCTGCCACCGCCCCCGGGGCTTAGTGCCGCCGGTCCCCGGTCCCCGGCATTAAGGGCAGAGCCGTAATCTGGTTACCGGAGCCGCCCACCCGCTGCTTGCTCACTTTGGCCGGCGCCGAGCCGTGGCCGGCTGCATTTCTGCTCCGACTTTGATTTCCTGCTGATATTAAAAACGCTTGGGCCAAAAAGCCCCGTTGCGCTGCTTAGCATCTCGCGGAAGCGAGACCCAGGGGCATGCAAATCTGTGGAGCTGTCGATGCAAAGCTCCTGCTGGCTTTGCATGCAGCTCGGTCCACCCAAAACAGCCGCGGTCGCGCACGTCGGCTCCTGCTTTCCACGCGCTGGTTCTCCAGCCCGGCCGTGCTGCATCTCTCGCCCGCACCAGGGGCTTCGAGAGCGCGGCGGGTCGGGCGCACGGTCCCAGGCAAGACTCGTCCGAGGAGAGCAGCCCCATTCCCACCACCGCTTCCACGGGGCTCACATCCTCCCGCTTTGCTCTCTCTGGCGGTGATTATTTGTGCGCCACTTGGCTTCTTCCTCTTCCTTCCCTTTGAAACGGCGGTTTTGCTTCCTTTTGAAGCAGCCTGAGGTTCCTGCGCTCTCCCAGCAAAAATGCGAATATGGTAGGGCTGGGAGAGCCGCGCTGCTCCGGGGACAAGGACCAGAGGGAAGGAGAGGCTGAAACTGCAGCCAGGCTTTGTGCTTCCTCCTCTGGCGGTGGTGACGGCTCTCTTCCTGGGGAGCGAGATGGTTTTTCCAACACTGCTGGAGGTCGGGAGTGTGGCCACTCGAGGGGAGGCATTTGCCCCTTGGCTTGGTGGCACTGAGGCCCTTCCCGGGACGACGTGGCCAATTTGGGGTCCCCAGGTCAAGAAAAAGCGGAGAGGGACCGGTGCAGGGCCACCAAGGTGCTCGGACCAGCCCACATGGGGCAGGCTGACGAAGAGGAGGGTGAGGGTAAGCACAGCCCCAGTGATACGGAGGGTGTTTACGAAGAAGGTGGTGCCAAACCTGCCTGAAAAATCCAAATTTGCCCTAAATTAAGCTCAATTCCAACCTGCTCCAGCACACAGTCTAGGCTGTACAAGGCAACATCTCCATGGCATCAGCTAACGCAAGCCCTAGAGATGCAGAGAGCCCGAAGGCATCGTTTTGCCTCTGGTTTCAGCACTCTTTGCCCTCTCCTCTGCATTTTCTAACTCAGTAGTAGTAAGACCACAACAAAACCGGGTAACCTCAGCCGTCTGACAAAAGCCCTGCAAATTATTTCAGCTCAACAGGTCGGAAGGAGGCCAGGACGCAGGCTGCCGGGGCGCTCGGCCGGCGGAGCTGTCGCTTTGCATTTTCCAGCCCTTTGCACCAGCAGGAGAAACGCGCGGTCTCCAGCATGAGAAAGAAAACCAACAAAACCCACGTCCGTCTCAGCCGACCCTCGTTTGAGCAGGCACGAATGCCACCCGTTGGATTGCAACGCGGGTGAAAATAGCAAAGCCCAGAAGCCCCCCAGAAGCCCCCCCAGAGGGGAAGGTGCCCTGGTGCGTTGGGTCCAGCCTGACGTCCAAGTGAACCACGAGGGGAACTAAGCTGTGTCTGTGATTTTTGTAGCCTGTGGCGAGGAGCAGGGATGGGAAGCAGAGAAGGAAGGGAGTAAAAGCAGGGAAGGATGGGAGTAAAGTGGACCAGGCAAGGAAAAAATAGGGGATGCTCCTTGCTTTGGGCAGAGCAAATGCATCGGGACATCAGCGCTGATAGTACGGGGATCGATGTGGATATTTTATTGCTAAATCTCTATGGCAAAGGTGAGCATCTGGCTATGGACCCAGCAAAGACTAACTCCCCTGAGTTAGTTGCAAATGGGGAATTGAGCAGTCTCGGAGCGAAGAAAATGCTCAAAGTCAAAATTTTTGTCTTCCACTGTGGGTTTTTCAGCTCTTTTCAGCCAAGCAGCTAGCTCAGAAATGGGGAAATGCTCAAAGCACGGTTTTGTTTTCCTGCTTTCGAGTCCCCTAGCCCGAGCCATCCTAGCCAAAAACCGGGCCGAGCGCCGAGGCCGGGAAGCCAGCGAGGGGTGAGGAGGAGCCGAACTCCCTCCGGAGCTGGGACGGCCGCTCGTTGCCGCCATCACCGGTGATTTTTGGGCATCAGCAGGTGCCTTGTACCAACCTAAATACCACCGTCACAACCCCTTGCCCTGGAGAGGGCCCGGCTTCGGCAGAGAGAACCGAGCCTGGAGCTGAGCTGCCTCCAGCTTAATCCCCGCCAGCTCCCCACAGAGAATAGGCTTCTTATTCATTAACGGGGGAAACAAAACTACAGATGCTCTAAAACATTTCCTGCCGACACCCCGGGGCCGGCAGCGTGCCCAGCGCGGGCGCACGTGCCCCTAAATCCCTGGCCCAGCTTTATCGCAGTCGCGCTGCCTGACTCTGTCCTCAAAGACCCTACTGCAGCTTTCAGGCTCGGTTTTGCGGGTTTTAAGGGCGAAACAAGATTTTTCCCTTCCTGGAAATGTCTGGAAAGCATGCACGCCCTCCAAACCGCCCCTGGGAATAGAAGCGGATGGTGTGAAGCCAGCAAATATTAATATTTTTTAAGTTTGGCCCCGTAAATCAAAGTGCTTTTGGGGCTGCTGGATATTGGGGGGGGGTCTAAAAGCCCCTTCAGGCACCAGCACTGAGGGCTCTCGGGGATGAGGACATCTCCGAGCCCCCTGCAGCCGACACCAAGTGCTGGGTCCTGCTTGGTCCCCCTTGAAAGTGGGGCCACAAACCCCTCCTTTGCAGCCCAGGAAGGCGAGGGAGCTGCAAACATCTCTCCGGGGTTGGATGCGACCCTCACGCTGACGATTTTTCATGCTAAAGCCGGCGAGACGTCCCGCCGAGTGCGGGGACTTGCAGGCAATAAACCTTGCAGCCCTCCTGCGTTTCACAGAGGAAGCAGAACTGCTCTGCGAAACGATGCCCGGCCAAAGGGGAAGAGCTGCCCAGTGCTCAGAGGGGCTTCTGCGGGCTGAAAGAAAAGCAGGAAACCTCTGAAAAGTCTAAAATCCCCCAGGCTTTGCTCCCCAGATGCTGAGAGGCTGTAAGATGGGCCTCAGGTTTGCAAAAAGGAAGCACAGGTGAGCCAAAAGGGGCCCCAGGTTTGCGCAAAGGGGCCCCAGGTTACCAAAAACTGGTCCCAGGTTTGCGAAAAGGGGCCTCAGGTTTGCAGAACGGGGCCCTACGTTTGCAAAAAGGGAGCCCAGCTTTAAGAAAAGTGGGCCCTTGGTTTAAGAAAAGGAGCCCTGGTTTGCAAAAAGCAATCCTAGGTTGGCAAAAAGGGTCCCAGGTCTGCAAAAAGGGTCCCAGCTTTAAGAAAAGGGGCCCTCGGTTTAAGGAAAGTTTCGCAAAAAAGGGGCCTGGGATTTGCAAAAGCCTCGTCTCTCGCCGTGAGCACTGGACGTCGCGGGAGGGCTCCCATCCCACGGTGCCGCGTGGCGTGGGAAGTGCCCTGTGATGCCCGCAGCGGCTGGAATCCCTCCTGGAGAGCGCGCAGACGGGGAGGCAGCACCGTGCTGCTCACCCGACGGCGAGGGGACGGGGGCTGGACCCTGTCCCCTCTTCCTCGCCCCCATCACACTGCCCCGGTGTGAAAACCGGCGAAATGGGTACTACCCATATTTTTATCCCCGTGTGATTTCTTCTGAGCTAATCTGCTAAGAACTTGATCCCCGAGCTGGTATTTCAGCAAAAAAGGGCAGGTTTTGTGCAGGGAGAGCGCTGAAAATCTCCCCCTGGAGCACAAAAGCCTTCGCCGGGGCCGGCTGCGCTGCGATGCCCCGGGGAGAGGCTCCGCACGTCCTCCCCGTGCCCCTCGCGGGGCTCTCGGTGCGAGGAGGGGCCGCTTCGAGAAAGCAATTTGATCGCGGGAAAGCCGCTGGCGTTTCGAGGAAACGCAGGGCCGGCGCGGCGATGAGTGGACCCGTTCCTTCCCCCAAAACGCACGAAACGGAGACGATTTTCTGTAATTCTCCCGCAGCCGGGAGCAGAGCGAGGACGCGTCCCCGCAGGGCGCTGGGGCCGGGTGTCACCCCTACGCCCACCTCCGCCTTGCACAGGCGGCCAGGGGCTCCCGCTGGAGATTTTTGCAGCATGAAGTCCCCCAGCGGAGACATTTTTGCAGCGGGGGGGCCCCCAGGGAGCCCGAGCCATTTTTTGCAGCGCTGGAGAGAGAGAGAGATGCTTTTGCAACGCAGGGCCCCCAGGGAGAGGCATTTTCACAGCGCTGAGCCCCTGGAGAGGGAAATTTTCGCATTGCAGGGCCCCCGGAGTGAGCAAGTTTTGCAGCACGGGGCCCCCGGACAGGGTTATTTTCGCAGCACAGGGCTAGATAGCGCCTGCCTACAGATATTTGGCCTAAAGATAGCCACGCTCGCAGCGCTGGCCGGGCCGGCAGCAGCCCACGGGAGCTCTTCGTGTGCCACCGCGGCTCCCTCGATCCCCCAGCCCTGGGGTCCCGGTGCGGGCAGGATCGGGCCCCGGCTGCGGCGTCCGCCCTGCCCCAGCACTCCCAGCAGCATCCCCACCCGCGTCCGTGCGGGAGCTCGTCCCCCAGAGCTCTGCTTTTTGGGGCCGGTAATGATCTTTTGGATACATTTTTGCATCCTGCTTCATAAATGCGATTTATTTCCGATGTGTTTCCTCCAGCATTCCCCATCGGGCTGGCTCAGACAGGCTGCTGTCGTCTTTTATTTCCTTCTTCCTCCGCTGAGGACTCCATCCACTCTTTGCAATAATAGTAATTAACCATGAGGTTTTAAATGCGTGCCATAATTAGGTTTGTCTAGCCTCCTCGGAGGAAAACCACCCCATCCAAACCCAAAATTAAGACTTTGAAAAGCGTTTTTCCCCATTTCTGAATCGGTATTGCCCCTCGCATGCATTTCATCTGCCACAAACAAGGAGTGTCTCTGACAAACCCCACCTTGAGCAAATCATGTCTTTAAATTAACGTTTCAAGTTGTGCTCGGCTCCCGTTTACTTCGAGGAGGCCAAAAACATTCCCGAGAGCCACAAACCACGATGCTTTGCGCGGCGCTGGAGGACGAACGCCAGCCTGCCCCGTGTTGCGTCGCGAGTCAGGGGAACGCCGCGCTTGGGTGACCAGAACGTGCCCCGCTAAAGCCGTATTCCTGGAAAAACAGCTGAAAATGTGTAAAATTGTCGTATTTCATTTTGAAACCCCCCCCCCCCCCCCCGTGCTCCCACGGCTTCTGGGAAGATCGGTGCCAGGGAAATGACTTTGTGCTGGAGCGGATGAAGAGCATCCACACCGCTGCTTCCTCCTCCTCCTCCTCCTCCTCCTCGCGCCGCTGGGCTCTGGTTTGGCATTTCCCAAGCGTTTTCTCCGCTCGATGCCAATGCAGCCGAGCCGGAGCAGCCCGGCAGGGGGGCACCGGCTGCTTTGTTCCCCCCCCAGCGCCCGTAGCGGGAAACCGGAGCGGCGAACCGAATCGGCACAATGCACATCCCGGCTTCAATGGCACCGGCGCTTTCTCGGCCGGCGTTTCCTGAGTTAAACAAACACGCGGCGGGCGGCGCGGCTCGGCGCTTCTCCCACCTTTCTGGAGACCTGGAATTTTCCTGACCCTGCGAATGCCCCGTTTGTGTGTTTTATTTTGTTATTGAGCCCTGCACTATTCCGGGAAGAGGAAAAAAAACACGCAGGCATCAAAAACGCCTTGGAACGTCTCCCCACGTCAGGTGACGGCGGAGAATAATATCCGAAAAATGTTAATGCCTGCAGCGAGACGAAATCCTGCTCGGATTAAAGCTTGTTAGGGGAGGCCTTTCCCGAGGAGCTCGGCCGCGAGAGCCCGCGGCGTTGGGAAGCGGGAGGATGCTGCCCCCGCCACCCCCTCCTGCTCGGGGCATCGGGGCGATGCCCGTGTGTTGCTCGCAGGCGTGAGGCCAAGGGGGGCTTCCCAAAAGGCCTCACCCACGGCCGGGCCCCGTGCCACTGCCGGCGAGGGGATGCTCTGTGGGGCGAGGACGTGGTGCCTTTCCCCTTCCCCGTGGTTCTGAGCCCGTTTTTTTTCCCTTCGCTTCGGCGCAGCGAGGATTTTCCCATGCAGAGCCATCGGGAGCTGTCGCCACGACCACGAGCGGTGGCGTCAGCCCCTGGCTGATCTCCTCTCCCGTGGCACCCACACCTGCGCCCAGCCCTCGCTAAGCAAACACAGCTGGCTGCCGGGCACGGCGGCCAAATATTTTCTCCATGACGTGGGTTTGGCTCCTGGAAAAAAAAAAAAAAAAAAAGAAACCCAACGGGAGAAGCAGCAAACGGCGCTGCTGCCACGTCCGAGGCTCCGGGATGGGGCAACGCCGTGCTGGTTACGCCGGCTGCCGCCTTCCGCCAAAATGCGTCGCGGTGACTTAATGCAACCTTTGAATCGGGTGGAAGGAAATTCCTGCCCGCATCACCCCGTTCACCTCGTCCCCGTAGCAAAAAGCGATGACTGGTGCAGGAATAGCCTCTTACCCCAACCCTACACCCGATTGCCTTCCCGGTGCACAGCCGCCTCCCCCGTGGGATTTCCAGCGGGTGCCCTGTGGCCAAATCTCGCTCATTCGCCAGCCCCAGCAGCCACGGGTCTCCACTCCCCGGAGCTCCAGAGCGTTTTGGGTTCCTTCGTCCCAGCCTGAGCACCGCTGGCGAGCTCCCACGCACGGGGCTTTGAGAAGCTGAGGAAGAGGCGCAGCCGTCGCTTCGCCCGGCCAAGGTTTCCCCTCTCTCCAGCCAAGGTTTCCCTTCACCGGCACTTTTTGCTCTATGTCCCCTTAGTAAAAGGGCTAAAAAGTGCTTTGCCATGGGAAGGATTTGAAACATTAAGCTGGAGTCGTGCCGGGCTCTTGGGGGAATATAGGAGATTTTGGCAGATGTGCATGTTTGGGTTCCTTGAGTATTTGTGTGCTTTCTTTGGACCCACCACGCCTGCCCATATATATTTTTGTAACTTTCTTGTGCAAAAAAGGCCCCTAAACCCCGCTGCTTGCCCCATCACATCCGGACGCTTTAAGCGACGGGACATTTTCCGAACGCAGCCGCCTCCCCGGGTCCCCACCGTGCCGGCCGCCCGGGGACCTGCCGGGGCACATCGCCGCGGTGGCACGAGCTCCGGGTGCCTCCCGTGGGCGCCGTGAATCGCTCTTCAAAGCCGCCCACCTCTCCCCGTCATCAGCTGGCTGGCAAGTCGGAGCAGCTCCTCCTGGAGCAGCCCGGCCCCGAGCAGCTTCCTCGGGGTCTTCCTCCAGGAATCGCCGTGCGACAGCTGCCGCTGGGGCTGGCCGGGCTCTGCTGAGCTTTCCCCATCGGCGTGCGGGTTATGCAGCCCCAGGCCTGTCCCTGATTTTAAGAAGATGAAGTTTTCAGCCGGGTGGTTCGGTAGCCAGATCAGCTCCCCGAACCCGCTCGGGATGGGTCGGGCACAAAAAACTAGCAGGAAAACAAAGGTTGAAAAGCCGATTTAAGGAGCCGTGTCCCAAATACAGGCGGCAGCAGCAGGCGGCAGCCCCAGCGTAGCACCCGTCGGCACGATGGGCGCTGCCCAGGGACCTCGCTCGTGGGCAGGGTGAGACCGGCCGGCAGGCAGCAGCCAGGAGGAACCTGGCCAGGGATGAAGCCCCCGGCACGTCAAACCCAGAGGTGAATTCATTTTTGGTGGATGCAGAGCTGCAGGTTTTCAAAATGTTCAGAAAACTTGTTGTTTCAGGCAAATCCTTTCAACTGGATCCCGGGCAGAAGTGCTCTGTTTTCCACCCCGGCAGGTTTTGCCCAGCTCCTGGCACGTTTGAAGCCTGTCCTTAGAAAGTCAAAGCTGTTTCGGTGGGGGGAGAAAAAGGGAAAATGTTTCATTTAGAAAAGCCCTGGATTCCCATGGAAGTTGCCCTTTGGTTTCATTGGATCTATCAAATGACACAGCAAAACCCTCCGGTGCTGCCGTGGTTTGAAGTATAACCCCCCCCCAGCTCTTCTGCAGCTCAAGCCTGGTCCTTTCGGAGCGAAGAGAGCAAAACACGACAGGGTCAGATGTCAGGGGGTGAACGTTAGGGCCAAATCCCTCGCTTTCAGCAACGCCAGCAGAGCCAAAACCCCGCTGAAACGGAGCACGGAAGCGCCATCGCCCTTTGTGCAAAACCACTTCTTATAAAATCCCTGGGGTTTGCTCTCCCAGATTTATTCCCCACGCAACAAGGGCGAAGCACCCTTTCGCAGCCCGGCGTTGGGTGCTCTTTGGAAACCAATTCAGGCCGAAACGTTGCTGGGAGAAGAAACGACCACCGGGTGAAACTCGTGAACGTGATTTTTTTTTTTCAGCGGGGAAACGTGGGACACCAGTTTCGCAATGCGGCTGCATCGGGGCCGGTGCCGCAGTGGGGCCGCGGTGCCGCGTCGCACCGGGGGAGCTGGACTCGGCGGTGGTGGAAAATTACCACGGGCCGAACAAAGAAATCAGGGGTTTGGGAGCAGGAAGCGAATAAACAGGCGGGCCAGGAAGCTGGGGCAAGGCGGAGGAAGTCTTGGGCAGGGGAAGGGAAGAGAGAGAAAAGCTTTCGCCGTGGGGGGCTGCGAAAATAGGCTCCCCCCGAGGGGCCGGAGCCGGGACGGGAGCGCGGCCGTGGGAAGCGCTGTGGCCGGGGCGGGCAACCCGTGCAAACCCGCCGAGAGGAGGTTTCCACACTTTGCCATTTCTCCCCTAAATTCCCCCATTTTCAAGCCGTCGGCGCAGGCACCGAGCCCTGCCTGCAGCCCTCCAGCCCCGTTTTCTCCCCGTTCCTGGGGCAGTTTGGGACTGACCGGGAACCCAAACTGAAAAAAAAACACATAAAGCCGGAGCTGCTCACTTGGTTTTTGCTTTTTAGATGGAATTGCCAGCAGTTAGGGATGGATGGATGGATGGATGGATGGATGGATGGATGGCTGCGGCAGAACGGGAGCGCGCCGAAGCAGCGCCACGCTGCCGCGCCGTCCCGCAGCGCCGTTCCCACGCTCGAGGGCGAGCGATTTCCACCTCAGGGGCTTCACGCACGGCACCCGGGGCTCGTTTTTAGCCGCTGGGCTTTTACACTCCCGCAGCCCCCAGCACCCGTTTTGGGGGGTAAGCACTGCAGCACTGCAGGAGCTGGGGCTTGGGGGGGATTCCTCCTTTCCCTGTGCCCACTCAGCCCTGCGTCTCTTTGCAGGCAGCAAGCTTGCACGGGGAGCAAGCCCTTCGCCGCGTTTTCCGAGCCGGCGGCGCAGCCGAGCGAGGCAGCGCCAGGCGGGCACGTAGGCAGGAGCTCAGCCTTGCAAAGCAAACACAGACGTATAGCCCGGCCCGGACACCCTGACGCTGCAAATACAACACAAACAGTGCAAGTGCCGGCCTGCAGGTCCCACGGGCTTTTGCCCCCGAAGGCAAAATGTAGACGGGCTTTTTTTTTCTTTTTTTTTTCTTTTGGAAAAGAAATAGAAAGAGATATTAAAAAAAAAAAATATGCTGCTTTGAAGCCAGGCAGGCACCCAGCGCTAGCACCTGCAGCCAGGGCTATAAATAGGCTGTGTGGGGGTGCAAGGCTCGTTTTGGGGGCTCTTCGGGTGTGGATCTCATAAATTCAGGTGCCGAGCGCTGGGGACAGCGGGTGGCCCTGGCAGGGGGACGAGCCCCGGCCCCACGCTGGCTCCCAGCACGTGTTTTCAGCTGCAGGAGGTGGCATCGAGTCGTGGCTGTGGCCCGGGAAGGGACTTGGCCACGAGGTGACCCCCCCCCAGGGAATTTTTTTGCTGAAAATAGCCCGTGGGTCTGGCCAGGAGGGGGACTGGGCTCTGAGCAAACAGATAAATCGGCAGTGAGGGCACGGGAATTGATGGGGACTCTGTGGCTCTCTTCTCCTGGCTCGGATTTGCCAGGTGCTGGAGCACGGCAGCGCTTGGGTGCGGTGCCGGGGATGGGCCCTCTTGAGTGGGGAAACTGAGGCACGGGACGTGCATGGGCAGAGCCGGCAGCACCCGGCACTCCCGGTGCTTGGCTCTGCAGAGTGAGAAAAAAAAAAAAATACAAAATTTCTCATCTTCTTTGATTTCAGCCAGCTCTCAAAGGTGAGCAGATCGATGGATCGAGCTGTAAATATTACCCACCGTCTGCTGCCTGCATTTCCTGCTGCCTCCAGCCACGGTCAACCCCGAAAAAGAAACCAGGAGGGTAAACCCTGCTTGGGACTGTCCCTCGAGGTGGAAAATGGGCGATGAGGAGCCGCAGGAGGGAGGCAGCTGCCTGGTCCCGAGCGTCTGGCGGGCAAGACGGAGCAGATCAGCCTGGCGTCAGGCCGCTGCATGCACAGCCCCGCTGCCCTCCGCCGTTGTGAAAGCGCCCGGAATGAGGAAGCAGCTCGTGCCCCCCATCCTCGCAGCAGGTCCTGGCGGTGCCTTGCCCCCCGATCCCCCCCCAGTGCCAAGCGTCCTCCACCGAGGCATCGCCCCCGCTCCCGCTCCGTGCCCCGGCGGCGCGGGGGGGGGCTCCTGCTGCAGCCGTGCTGGCAGTAAAGGGATTTTTTTTTTGCTGATGCTGAGAAAGGTGCAAATACTGCCTGTTGGCCCAGCATGGGGGTTTTACTCCCCCCAAAAACCCTGCGTGGGTGCATCCCGAGTGGGATAGAAGGCACCGCGGCTCCGGTTGAAGCCTGGCACGCCAGCGGTTTGCGCTGGAGGGGGTGGGGACGACGGCCACCCCGTGCCGTGCAGCCCGGAGCGTTTGTGGGGGGATCCGGGATCGCTTGGGGACGCGCCTGACTTCAGGGAGCGAGGCACCGAACGCGGCGGGTGAGCCGCAGGGCTGGCAGCGATGCCGTGGCCGAAGCCCCTGGGATGGGGACCCCGCGCCGTGGGGCGGGATGGCCCGGGCACGGCACACGGGAACCTCCCACGGCCGTACTTCGCCCCTGGCGCAACGGGAACGCTGCTGACGGTGCCACAACCTTCCCCGGGCTCGGCAGGCGTGCGGCCGGCCGGATCCAGCCTGCCGGAGCAAAGCAGGGCGGGAGCCGGCCCAGCCGGGAGCCGGCAATCAGCCCGCGTTATTGCAAGAGCAGGCGACAAGCCCCGGCCTGAGCCAGCAGTCTCGGGGCTATTTGATGCCCAGCGCTGGGCACGGGACTGCCGACACGTTTCGTGGGAGCCCGGTGGACCGGGGCCCGCGGGGAGCCGGGGCAGGTCCCGGCAGCGCCGGGCGGGCGAAGCCGCGCCGGGTTTGCTCCCCTGGGGCGGGCAGCGCCAGGGTTTGACCTCGCCGCGCGATGCAGGAAAGCATCCGCCTTCCCCGCGCTGCGAGGGGCTGGCTTGCTCCTTCGGCACCCCCTCCGAAAGCTGAGTGTCGTTTTGGGGGCCCCCGGGCAATGGGGGTTTGGAGGCCGCCCGTGGGGTGGGGGCGGCGGGCACGGCGGCGTTTTCCCGAAAATATCAGGGCTGTCAACCTCAAAGGAGCTGGGGAATTCGGGGAGCAGGCCACAGGCAGCTCGGGCGAGCGGGTGAAAAAGCAAGAAAAAAGCCAGGGAATGGTAAGCTCAGCGTATAATTCAAAAGCCGCAGGTATTTTGGAGGCTAAAAATTCAGCGAGGGATCAAAGCGTCTGCATGGGAACGCCGCAAGCCCCAGCAGCACCTCCTGCCCGGCTCCCGCTCTGAAGACGACCTTGCTTCGACTTCCAAAAATCCCTGGCCCGTCCCGAAGGCAGCATCCCTGCCCGTCCTGGCTGCACGGGTCACCCAGAGGTGACGCACGGCCCCCAGCCCAAAAAATAGGGGCCCCCCTCCCATCTCGCTGCTGCTCGTCGGGGTCCCCGCTCGGGGCTGCTGTGCCCTCCGCGCTCACTCCCGCGGCCGAACCCCGGTGCTCACGGGGGGACCCGACCTTCCCCGCCGGCACCGGGGCAGGTGCGAAGCCAAAACCCCTCTCGCGGGGCTGGAGCCGCCCCGGCCCCTCCGTGCCCTATCATGCCGGTTAATTATACCGCGGCTCGCCGCCCCGGGCACGCTGTTTTGGCGGCGCGGCCGTGGGGAAGGCGAGCCGGGGCCGCATCCTGCCTCCCTGCCCTGCCCGCGCCGGGGCGCGCGTTGGCCCGGGAGAGGTTTGTGCCGTGGGGTTTTTTGGCTGCTCCTCCCCAGCCCAGGCGCTGGGTGAGCTCTAGTCCTTCTCCTGCCGCCCGAGCAAGGTTTAACCTGAAAAAATAGAAAAAAGCATAAAATCATGGCTGGGTCGCTCAGCTGACTCCCCTGCCCCAAAACCAGGGGCCTGAAGCACCTGAAGGACCCCGACGAAGGGTTCTTTTTGGAGCTGGCAACAGCGTTTGGTGACACGTGGCTGCGATCCCCTGCTCCGATGGTTTGAGCATCCCCCACGGCTCGGCATCCCCTGTTGTCCCCCAGGAAGCCCCCAGACCCAGCGGCACTTTTGTCCCCAGAACGCAACCCAAGGCAGGTTTTCCGGCGTGTGCGGACGTGCCGGGAAGCACTCGCTTTTCCAGCATTTTCCTATTTCTTTCTCTCCGCTCCTATGCAAAGCATTTGGTACTAAAAACTGCCCCGGGGCACGGGGAGCGCGGCTCCAGCTCAGCCCCACCTTCCCCTCGCGTCCTGCAGCGTTGCTCCTCTTGGGGTCCGGCTTCTGGGAGAGGGGGAAGAATTGCACGGGACCGCACGGGAAGCAGGGAAGGAGCCGCTTCTGCATGTGCAGGGAGGATTTCTGGGGATGCGGGATTGAGTCCACGGGGAATATTTCGCATCTGTGCAGTTTGGGGCGGACTCGGCTGCTCTGGTTGCGGCAGCCCCTCGGTGAATATTCAGGGCTCTGAAAAGGTCCCGTTGCATTTACAGCCCCTGGGGATGAGAAACGAAATGAAAATCAGGCCTCGAGCACTGGGAAGATATCAGAGCCGGTTTGGCCGTGGGGGACTTTCAGGCTCCATCGGAGCCTTTAAATTTGGCTTACAAATGTTAAACCCTGAAAACTGCCCCGATAAGGCGCAGCCCCGGGGGGTGAGGGATGCCATGAGCAGCTGCCTCCCAGCATCCTCTGCGCTCCGGCCAGATCCCCCTAAATTTGGGGATGTACTGGCAAATGGTACGGCTGCCCTGTGCTGTCCCTGCAGCTCCCCGCTTTTTCGGGGCCGTGGGGAGTGCAGCCGGACCCGCCAGCCCGTCCCCGAGCCCCCGGTCCTGCACCGCTGCTTTCTTCTTCTAATGAGCGGAGAATTTCCCTCTGCCTTTGTGTTTAATCAGCTGCTCATTAAAACTTTTGCTTTAATTGCTCCAGACGAGGTGCAGCGGGGCCCGCTGCATTTCCAATTTCCTTTCTTTAATTCTTTTAATTGGGAGAAGCAGTGGGACGGTGACCCGGCTAGCTCCCGGCTGCGCAACGAGGGCGACCGGGGGCTTTCTGGGGCTGTTTTCCACCCATTTTTCAGAGCTGCTTCCCACCACCCCAAAAAACGGGCGGCTCCACCGACGGCATCCCCAAATCGCTGCGCGTAGGGTTTGCGAGATGGCAGGGGGGGACGAAGAGAAGCCGGCGAGAGGGCCTCTGGGGGTGGTTTCGCACCCTGAGCGGGGACGAAGCAGTTTAAGTCGCTGGGACCCGGGACGCCTCGCAGCGTGGCCACCGCTGCAAAAGCGGCGGCTGCGAGACAAGCCGAGGAGAAACGTCACCTCCCGGCAGCCAGGGCTGCTGCTGTCCCCTTGGCTTCCCCTTAAGCATCGCTGGTGATGAGAAAGGCTCGCTCCCGGCGGCATTTTCGGGTGCCCCCCGGTGCCACCGGCCGGCTTTGCCTGGCGGGAGAGGCCCCGAGGCTGCGAAAGCGCCGGCCGCTTATCTCGCCCATCGGAAACCACCGCGTCTGCGCTCAGGGCATGGATTTGCTGACTGCTCACCTCTCCCTACCTGACGCGGCTCGTAACGCTACGTACGGGTTCGGCAGAGCCTTTCACCCGGCTGCTTTTATAAACCATAAATAAAGGTTTGAATAAATCCCCGGGCTGGCGGGCAGGGCTCACGGGGACGGTTCCAAGCGCCTCCCGGCCCCTGCCGGGGCTGCGGCGCGGTGCGGAGCCGTTTCTGGAGCAGAGCCGGCGCCGTGGCCTTTCCCACTCCCCAGACTCATCTCGGATAGGAACGGGTCAGGTCTCGAGCTTTCAAATCCACTTCCCGGATTTCGGGACCCGCTGAGTAACGAGTTTTGAGAGCAGGGCTGCTGGCGCTGCCAAGGCGGCGGGCGCGCGGAAGAGCTGAGCCTTCGGCTGGGTGAAACGAGACGAGCGCGGCGGACCTGGAGGGTGGCGGGGACCACCCACTGGTGCTGCTCTCACCAGCATCGCGTCGCCACATCACCCGCGGAGGGTGCCCTGCGCTGCAAACGCTTCCCGGCCGCGGGGCGAGGGCTCAGCCGGGCGGCGATGCTCCACGCCACGCAACAGGAGAAGCTCGCCGCAGTGCCACGCCAGCCCTGAGAAGCGCTTTGTCGGGTCCCCCCACTCCCGCTGCCACCCCCCCCGGTTGGAGGGATGGGGCCACTGCTTGCAAAGCACCTCCGAAGCCCCAAACCAGCCCTTTTGCAAACTCCTGGCAGACTCCAGGCCCCAAAAAAACTGAAACCCCAAGCCCGGCGCTGCCGCTTTCCCCCTGCAAGCCCGGCGCTGCCGGTTTGCTGCCGGCTGCCGCGCCGGGACGGGGCAGCGACGACTCTCGCCGCCCGGGGCCAGGGGGATGATTTTTGCTTCCTCTGAGTTAGCAGAATCTCATGTCGGCGCGTTTGATGTACGAGGCCGCGTTTAAAACATGCCTCTGCAAAAGAGCTTTTCATGACTGAAGTATAAGAATACCTGACTAATTATTATTCAGGGAGTTATTTAGGTAATGGGTATTAATTCGTCTTCCTGTGCGGCCGTAATTGCTGCAGCGAGCCTGCTCCAACGTATTCCCAGTGCAGGGAACCGGGCACTTCCCAGCAGGGCCTGGTCCAGCAGGGAGATGTAGGACAAAGCCCATCGTGCCTGTAGCTGGAGGGGTTTTAACGCAAGACGTGAGGCTCTGCGAGCCCCAGGAGGGGCTTCTTTCCCTTCTGGTGCTTCACAGCTTGCAGGGCACGCGGGGGGTGCCCGCGCCGCGGCTCCCCACGTGCTGCCCGGGGACAAGCTCACCCAGCTCCAGCTTTGCACAGGCACATGGTGGAGGGGAAAAACAGCGGGGAAAGGTTGGAGGGCCTCAGAGGGAGCACCCCAAAAGCTCTTTTCGTCTCCCTTCTCCACTGGAGAGAAGCTAAGCAGGGCTGCGCCCGCCCTTGCACTTAATATGGCAACGGCGACGACGCTCCCAGCCTCCCGCGAGAGGTGGAGACCCCATTCGCACAGCCCCCCATCCCCAAAAGCCCCCGAACGCCTCCCCAGTGCTAACATAGGAGCTCGTCCGTGCCGGCGAGCTGGTCCCAAAATCCTCCTCTGGCCCCTTTTCCGGCTCCCCATGAACACCCGAAGCCACGTGGCCGGTGCTGCCGTGGGAAGCCCGTTTCGGGGATGCAGGCGGGCGAAGGATGCTCCCTCTGCGGCGGCAGCGACACCCGTCCACCCTCAACACAGCTTGCAGGCTGTCAGCATGCCTGAAAGTTAGCACGATCGGACTATTTGTGCCGGAAAATCAGCACTCCTGGCTTTGCCGTGCCCGAAATCTCCTCTCAGCACCGGCTGCAAGGCAGATGGGCGCTCCGAAACCTGCCTCCTGCGCCAGGCATTTTTTGGGACGGCTCCGCCAAGCACGCGCCCTCTCTGCAGGGTCTCCGGGTGCCGCGGGGCTGGCTGCGTCCCCGGCTCCTTGCGGCAGTTTTGGGGCTGCCCCCGCCGCCGCGGCTGCCGCTGGCACGGCCCCTATCAGGGCGGCCTCGGGCCGAGGTCGGGGCCTCCGGGACGCAGCCTCGAGGCAGCGAGCGGGCGAAACCTCGCCGGGACGTCCTTCCTCCGGCCTGCGCCTTGCGGAGGGCGAATGGCCGTGGTCTAACCCAGAACCCCGTAAGCCCCCAGGCTCCCCAACGGCACTGCCCATGCCGCGTGGGACGGGGAGAAAAAATAACTTTGGTCGGAACTCAGAGAAAAAGGGGCCTCCCCGCGAATTAAGTTACAGGAGTCACGCGATGGCCTTTTCAGTGCTTCCCTCGGTTGTTATCGCTAATGATTAATTATTATCATTAGCAGCAGCTCTCCTCTCCCTCCAGAAATACCTCCTCAAGAAGAAGGGAGCTCCGGCAAACGGGAGTTGTTTCATCTCGGTGTTACGGGGAGGGAAAAAAATCACCTTTTCCTGCAAACCTGGGTGCGTGAGGGGCCTCAGGGGCACTTTGCAAAATCCGAGCAATCCCCACGGGTAAGGAAAGCAGCGCGTTTCGTATCTGTATCCATGTAGACAGGTACCTACACACGGACCCCTGCGCTTGCAGGAGGAGGAGGAGGGCTGCTGCGGGAGGAAGCAGCCGGCACCGCGAGCCGCTCTGCGAACGTGCGAGGCTGAAGGGCGGGAGGCTTCCTCCTGCCGTGGCCGTCGCCTCCTGGCGCTGCGGGGTGACTCACCGGCAGCCCTCGCTTTTGCAGCGCGGCGGGGTTATTTTTAGCCGCGGCCTCTTTTCTCCCGGCTGTTTGCCAGGCAGCCGAGTTGCCCTAAAAACGCAAACGGGAGGCGAAAAAAGGCTGAGGCGCAACTTCGGCGTCTGCAAGACCCGCTCCTGGCGCGGAGCAGGGACAGAATCTCCCCCCTCGACGCAGCGGGGACAGCGGCGCGGCGTTGGCCGTCACCTCGGCGATCCCCACCTCCTCCCCGCACCCAGCTTTTAAAAATCCAGCTTGAATTCCTCCGTACAAAATAGAAATTCCCCCTTCTGTTCAGCCCTTTCCGTCTTCTTTAGCGGGTGAAAAGGCGCGGGCGTTACTGCTGGAAGCAGCGCCGGTACCGCTTGGAAAGCTTTTATTCCCGCACAGAAAGCAGCTGGAAAGCTGGAAAATGTTCGACTAGTGCCTCACTGCTTATTAATTGGGACAAATTACACGACATTGAGCCCCGTGGCCTTGATGGCTCCTGGTGGGTTAATCGTTACTGCTTTCTCGGATGCAATCCACGAGGGTGATCTGCCCGGCCCGCGGGCTGGGGCACCCCGGCTTTCCTGCGCTTCAACCTGCCTGAGCAGGACGAGGCCGTTACCGGCCCCGCTTCGGAGACGAGGCGCCGTTAGACCCAGACCTTGAGGATGTCCAGGTGCCGCCAGCATCTCCAGAACCGGGGGCATGGGGCTCAGGCGTCACCGCTCGCCTCCCGCGCCCGACCCAGCGGGAGCGGGGTGCTGCGGCACCCGGCGCGAGGAGGGAGCCGAAAACCCCGCCGGGGGCAGCGCGCGCGCATGGCCGTGACGGCGTGGGCGAGCCGTGGCGGATGGGACGACGAAGCGCACCGCTCCCTCCCGCTGGCACGAGGTGTTTGAGGACAGTGCTGGCATCGCCCAACCCTTCCCATCGCCAAGCCCAGCTTCCTGGTGGACTTTGCCTGAGTTTCATCACTTTGGGCTGACTCTTGCCATGCCAGGCACCTGCATCCGCTCCGGCCGCTGCGGGGCTCGACCCTGTCTCAACGCACAGCCTCAAAGGCGGCA
This sequence comes from Chauna torquata, assembly GCA_013399475.1. Classification (NCBI taxonomy): domain Eukaryota; kingdom Metazoa; phylum Chordata; class Aves; order Anseriformes; family Anhimidae; genus Chauna; species Chauna torquata. The sequence goes on along the minus strand of VXAL01009371.1, from coordinate 1,146 downwards.
AAGTCCAGGTGATTTGACCCAATTTGCCCTGGATCGCAGAACGAGACCGCTGCGGATGGGGTCACCGGGGTGCGGCGCAGCCGGCGGGCAGGCAGGGCCCCGGCCCGCCAGATGCTGACAGCTGCTCTCCGCTGTCGTGCAAGCTGTAACGGGAAGCACGAGGGCACTTAACTCCTGCTTCCAAGAGCTAAAATCAGGCACCTAAACAAGCACGGGCAGACGGGGCGACCCGGCCGCTAGTCCTGGCGCTGCAGCGCGTGGGGCAAGCACCAGCAGGCAAGCGCCATCCCCGTGCCACACAGCGCGGGTTGGGCTCTTTGGGACTTTTCGGAAACGGGCAAATTGGGATGGTGGCCTTGGCCGTGTCTTAGAAGCCCCGACACCGCGCACGCTTCAAGGGCGAGCGGCTTCGCACTGCTTTTCGGGCTTCTCTTTGCACAGCAAGCAGGGAAACCGACTTGGGCAAGCTAACCGAAGCTGTGAATTAGACCCAAGCAAATTAAAGGCACTTAACTCCTGAACAAGCATGTCCACACCGGCACAGGGCGCAGCTCAGGCTTTAAACCCGCTCTAAAGGTCGGCTCAGGCGGCCTTCCCCCCGTGCCCTGCTTTAGGAACCTGCTCCCGGCGAGGCGGCGGAGCCGGCACGCAGGTGCAGACAGCCCTGGGAGCGGTTCTGCGCCCTGGTCTGGGAGCAAAACCAACCCCAAAGGCCCTTTTAGCTCAGTGACTGCTTCTTTTAAAGCTCCTTGGGGCTCAAACACGTTGGAGGACTCGGGAAGCATTCAACCAAATTCACCCCGAAGCGGATTAGCTCTGTCCTGCAGCGCGGCGGGGACGCTCTGATTGAGAGTTCGAGTGCCCTTAATTTAATTCCTCTTCATTTGCTCCAGGAGTAAATTCGCTTTGGGGCTGAAGAAAGGCGGCTTTGAGTGGCCGGGCGCTGATTCCATCCCCAGCTGCTAGAACGAAGCTCCCAAAGGAGCAGCCGGGTTCCCCCCCCAAAAGCAGCTTTTGTCCCCCCCCGGCCCCACGCCGGGAGCGGCAGGCATCAGAAACAGCGATTTCTGCCTCAGCCCGCTGGGGAACGGCTGCTCCCCGGTGCTTCGCCTCCTCGGAGTGGGAAGCGCTCTGCCCCCCGCTTCG